>JBBPDA010115959.1:0-28615 GCA_037974385.1 Arnoldichthys spilopterus
TTTAGCAAATGGCTGCAATATGACAAAGAGTGAAAAATTGAAGGGGGTCTGAATACTTTCCGTACCCACTGTATGTAAAGACCCTTTCACACTGAAAACCCGGGGTATTTTTGGGATATTTTTACTGATAATGTTCCTGTGATTACCTCAACTGTAAAAATGTAAACGTTCTGCTTCTTCACACAAGCAGCCATGCATGCATGCAGGTTAGATGGAGGGTCACTCCAGAAACATATACAAAACACACTCCTGGAAAAAATCGTAAGTAAAACAACAATTTTAAAAAGTTACAAAAAATAATCAAGATGTTTCCTCTTATTGTCAAGTAATATACTGGCTTCCAGTCATTTTAAATCCCTGAATATTAAATTAGGCCATGTGTAGGTAAATAACTGTCTCAACCTTGCCAGGGTTTCAACATTTGAATTTACTTGCTGTTAAATTCTCAGGTAAAGGTGCATGTGGAAAGGGTACAAGACACTTTCCACTTTCCAAGATTATCATTATGTGTTAGACAATTGAGTACAGTCAAATGCAGCAGTTGCCAATAATGTTTATGTCAGGACCCATATTTAGAGCTGCTGGTTGTCTGAGACCCACTAAACATTTTGTGAACTGAAATAAAACATTAAATTTGTTCTGCCCTATGCTGTCAGCTAGCTAGCACTGTACTCTGATGACCATTTGGTTTAATCACAATGATCACTGATGCTTTACTGGCAGCATATGAATGTAGAAACTCTGCCATCTACTGGTGTGTATTAATATATAGTCCACTGCAGTTGACAAAAAATGCATCCCTTTGGCTCTTCTCACAGTGCAGCCCACCAGTGGGTTGTGAGCAGAATGAATACCAGTTGTTTTTAAGTTAATTATGACATTATTCAGATTTTGGCCGACACTTCCACGGAAACCCACTGAAATTATATCATATTAAAGAACAATTAAAGATATTGGGCTAAGTGCTGAACAGTAGATAAGCAAGGAAGCGATACTCAAAACTAAGCAGATTGTTTTCAGTGCCAGTCTTGCGCTGCTAATTTTGAATGCAATTCTCTCTTAACAAAGACTCCAGGCTATTGTTATGTTCAGAGTTAACTTGGTACATGTTGGGCTTCAGCGGTGGGCGGTCTCACCTCGTTTCTGCCTCATGTTCGGGCCAGCATCGCTGCGTCTGTAGCCCGTCTCAGGGCTGGAGGAGTCTGACTGCCTGAGGGCCATTTTGCGCATATTCCTGCCAAAGAAAAACACAAGCCACACAACTCAGGGGCAGGACCCATGCTGTTTTGCCCATTGACTGACTATGCAGCAGGCTTTGCGCAGTAAACAGCCATTCAGCAGTGCACCGAGTGTGGGTGCACACACAACCATGCGTATATACATGTGCACAAAATACCTCATGGGAGCCTGGTAGATGTTCTCTGTGATCCTTTGATGAAGCTGGCTTGCTTCTGCAAGAGAAAAAGAGGATGCATAAAGGTTAGGTACTTTCTGTATTTTGAGATGGATAGAAACTGTTTACCAAAGCATGCAGACCATAAGATGATATGCTGCAAAATGTCAAGATCTGTACACAAATAAAAACTTTATCCATCCTGATAATACTTATAGGCTCTGTATTCCAATTCCATATGATGAAGAGGATCCAGGTCAAGATTTATATAAGAAAGCAAGAAGTGCAAAATGCAGATGTATCATATGCTTGATTTACTGCAGGGCTAGGTAGTCATGCAAAATAAACATACGACCTTCGACTACTACTGTGCTATGCCTCTGGTGGCGTATTGGTTGGGACATTGCCCTTGGGACCTGAAGGTCACAGGGTCAAGTCCCGGCCCGGGCACTAGAGAGGTACCCTTGACCAAGGTACTTTCCGGGAGCTATTGGTAGCTGCCTGCTGCTTCATGTGTGATGGGTCACATTTCGTTGTGGTCCTTGAGTGTGTTCACATTGACAAAACAGCCACTTTAATTTTTACAAATCAAATTTCTTTCCACAAAAACATTCTACATGTGTGGAATTCTATCCAGGCTCAAAAAGTAGAATTTGGGAAAAATCAGAGAAAAAACTCTTTGGGACACCTTTGCAATAGGATTACTCTTGCAAAGTGTTTACGAACGATTTAAAATGAGTTTATCGATGTTACTAATTATAACATTGTCACAGACATATACTTGATCAAACCATTAAACAGCTATTCATTTTGTACAATGATACCATTCTTCCAACATGGTTAAGCCCTGTGACTCCATTATGTCTGCTGCTAATGTTAAAATAAGCCATAACAAAATAACATAATTCAGACACAAAATGATTGTAAATTTAATGAGATGGAGACTATTTTAAACAAAACTGTAAAAAATATAAACTGCATTTCTGCATTCTCTGCGCAGAACTCCATCCAATATTTGCATTCATATGAGGAAGCATTTTCAATGATGTATGCTACTTTTTATAAAAACACAGGGCCTACAGTGTTTAGGTCAATCAGGTCAAAGGTGACTCCTAGACAGTTAATAATCTCATGCATAAAGGTATGAATAGAACCTGCAGACGTAACCTGAAAGCAACAGTTCAAATCCAGAGATAACAACCCACCCTCATTACCTGCACTTATGATAATGAGGGTGTGCATTATAAAGGGTGTGTCAGGCATTTCAAAACTGTGGAAGAGCAAGTTTACAATTTGTAGGGGACATATAAAAATGACACAATGAGGCAAACAGATGGCACACCTCTACATGCCTCCAGCTGACCGGTCAGTACTTTCCTGATCTCAGACACCCACATGTTCTTCACATCCATAGAAGAGGCCTGAGATAGAACAAAAAATTAATACAAGCACTGCAGCAACTTGAGAGTGAGCCACTGCAGTTGCTTCACAGTGACACAACAGTGCCATCCAGTGTCATCCCCCCAAAAAACAATTGTTATTGTTGAATAGACCAGCAAGGTATTTAATCTAAATGTTTTAATTTAATTTTTAAATTATGACATGAACACGACTATCAAACTTTAGAAAGTAACTTTTTTTCTGGTGTGAGCCCTTACCTGAATGATGTAGACCTCCTCTCTCCCATTGTACCAGATTTCAAACTTCTTAACATCTCCTTTCACATTCTCTGTGATGCCAACAGCGCTCATCTGACACAGAGCACATTTAATATAAGCACATACATTATAACACAATCACCTAATGTGTTCATTTTTTAAACTGTTTGCAGAAGTGCAAATAGTGGCATTTGAGGTTATCCTGAGGTAAGAGAGGTATTTGCTGTGCCAGATATACATAAATGATATGTCATACAACCGGAAAAGTTCGGACAGTATGGAAAATGCAAATAAAAAAAGAAAACAGTGATTTCTAAATTTACTTTGACTTGTATTTCATTGCAGACAAATACGAACACAAAATATGTCATGTTTTTTCTGCTCAACTTCATTTCATTTGTAAATATACATTCTTTCCATTCATTTAGACCTGCAACTTTTTCTGATTTGGGGCTGTTAATGTGAGTCATCAAAAGCTTTTTTACAGGAAAATGATAAATCCTTCAGGACAACCTTTTCATAATGTGAACTCAGTGACAGTAATTTTTCATTCTTAGATAAAACTTGTACAATGCAAAAGGCTGAAAAAGTGCATGAGATGTTTTTTTCCCCAAAAGAGACACAGTACATCTCTTTCCCTAAACGGACCAGATATTCACCTTTCTCATTATAATTTATTTTAACCATACAATTTGCCATTCACATTCTAAATTCTGTAACTTCAAAAAACTAATACAATAAGACATATAGCATAAAATGTATTCTATATGTTAAATTCACAATATACCTAGCTGGCCAGAACATCGACAAAAGTTTAAGAAAAAAGCAAGTGCACTAGATGTAGTTCAGGGTTTTTGTACCTTCAATGAGTGCTTGAAACTGTAGGAGGGGGATTTTTCATGGCCATCTGAGGTCTCCTCACGCTTCTTGCAGAATAAAATCATCTTATTGTACAGAAAGAGGTGTCTCTGCATGGGCTTAAAGCGTGCCAGATCCTTCACCTTATTGTGGCCTTTCTTATGGTCTGTCCATACGTTGAAAGAGCCTTGCATGAGCAGCTTGCCCAAATCATTCAGATTACCCTAAACAAACATGGTGACAAAAAGATATGGCATTCTTTCATGCTGTTTTCTATAAGGCCCTACAAAAACTAGTTAAGATTAAAGAAAGCCATGTGACAGTGGTGTCTTAGAAACAGCATAGTAAACACCGAAAGAACTGGGTTAATTAAGACATTAACCCTGTGCCAAAAGTCAAACTTCCATCATTTCAATCATTTTAAAATCATTTACTTTAGTTTTTATAAGATATAAAAATGCAATTATGCTATTGCATAGGTAATTATATCATGAATTATAAGTACATTCAGTTTGCATTGTGTATCAACAGATCTTCATTACTATTTTTACCATTTATTGTGATGACAAAAAATAATAAAACATAGCAAAGTTTATTCACAATATTATCAAGTATTTTCTCTTTTATAAACACTAATGTGGTTCAGACTGAAAGCTTATGATCACCATGTGTTTAACTGCATAATTTATGTGAAGTAAACAATTGTGAATTACAGAATTATTTTGTTATCACTGGTGGTAACTGCCTTCTATAGGTAAATCATGAACTTCAATTTGTTTACAGTTCCATATGTCCAGTTCATTCAGTGTTTTTTTTCTTATACATATTGTTTTGTACATTTGGAAAGAAGTAAATGTAAGTTCACAAATACCTCAAAGCCAGTGATGGCGATCTGGTGCATTGAATCATTTACTGACTTTATAATGTCCAGTACTGTAGCCAAAGCTTCCTCCAGTTCTGCTGTACCTTCAGAGTTCTTACTGCATTTCAGCATCTCCTAACAAACAATAAATTAACTTGTGAAATGTGAAATCCAAAAACAGCCACAACTGGATTTTCCCTAAAATACAATGCCTTGCCTTTAACATCAGCTGGTACTTCGTGATTCTTTGCACAGGCTTGAGCAAGTAAGCATCTAAAGACAGCTTATGGTCCAACCGCTTTTGGCATTCCTGTATCAAAACAAATTACATGTGTAAAATGTTTCAAAGTATGCCACATGCACATAGTCTTTTGAAGTATCTTCTTTTTGAGCATGTATGCCTTTACAAACAGATCTTCCAAAGTACTTTAAAGATGTATGCCAGCACACCTGCATTTCCAAAAGTATCAAAGAAAAGAGAAGTGATAGAATAAGATTCCCCTGAAAGCACAGTATAGAAATTCAGATGTCACCTGAAAGAACATGCTGTCCCCACACTGCCTCCAGAGAGCTTCAGACCGAGGTTTATTTTGACAGTATTTCTCATAGATCTGCAACTCTTCTTTCTGTGGGAGAAAACAGTGAGACAGCCTTTCATTTCCAATCCAAGCAATACCCTTGACTCTAGTGTCGGTGCATGGCCTGCAGTATCAGCTCTTACTTTCGTCAAGGCTTATGGCACTACTCACTCTTTTCAAAAAGCATGTCCCCACTAACTCTGGCTTCTCCATGCAGTTTTCCAGCTCTTTGAGAAATGTCCTGCAAAAAGGTGAGGGATCAAACAAAGGAAGCAAAGTGAGAGCAATCAAATTACAGCTTTATTCCATTAGTTGATCAAATTATACTTCAGCAGTTTCATCTGATGGCACTGTATGCCTGAGATGCAAACGTCCCGTTTATATTGCATTAAGCTGCTTTTCATGGTATCAACATTATTGTTATCATAATTACAGATTCAAAGACACCATCCCTCTTTCCACTGGCCTGACATGACAACAGAGCACAAACAATAGCGCTAAAGCAGACATATAGTAGTGAAGGAAAGGCTCACATTAAGGTCGTGTTGGCAGGTTAACGTTTCAGCTTTTAGTGGAAGAGGATCATGCTGTGGTTACTGCTCAGAATGAGAGCCGGTATCATTTCCATAATGCTGTGCACGTGATTGACACACTATGACAACAGGTGTTGAGGATTTGCATGTGGCTACAGCCCCAGGGGTTCTTACAGATATATATTGTTCCTCTGCTCTTCCAGTAACTCAATAGGCCTAAAAGGCTCTTTTGTACAACCCTTGATCTGTCTAAAATGCTGTTGCCTCAAGCTGCATCTACAGACAAAAATAAAATCCTAAAACATATCAAGTGAGTTGTCTTTTAAAGTTTCACAGCTCAGTTATTTAGTGCGCTGAAATCAGCAGACTAAGCAGGACGCCTCTTTTTTATTGTCATTTTAGAAAGATTACATGCATCAGGTTTATTCAAAGCAATATTCATATATTTCTGATGATCATGTAACACCAACAACAGATTTTTTTAAAGTCCTAAAAATAGATCAAGAGAACCCATTTATATAAATGACAATAAAGTATTATACTTGGTCATTTATTAAAGAAAATGATGCAATAGCACTTATCTGTGACTAGAAAAATGACCTGAACCTTTGCCTTTCAGGTGTTATGCCCTTGAGCGGCAATAACCGCAACTAAATGTTTTTTGTAACTGTTGATTAGTCCTGCACATTTCTGACAATAACTCTGGGATGTTGGTGTTGTAGGCCTGTGGTTAGACAGTCATTAATTCTGAGTACAGGTCTCGTTAAATACTTAAATGATGACCAAATGTTTTGAGTCAGCATACTGATAAGAGTGTTTACAAATGCATCACTGGTATTTACGATCAGGCACTCTTTGTTATGTAGGATAGACTCCTACCCCCATGAGGCCACTAGGCCAACTGATCAGTGTGAACTTGACCCTCAAATTTGAAGTTACATAGTACCATGATAACATATGAGATATCAAATGACTGCACATGCCATGAAGAATCTCATTAACTGATTTATATCACTTCATGTTATGTGTACACTGTGTTATGTTATCTAATGTAACTGGTCATTCTGAGTGGCTCCACAGCAGGACATCAGGATGCATGTGGATAGGCATTTGCATTTTTTGTGTACAAATTGTTGCCAGTGACTGGGTGGGATGTGTGGGGTTGTTTTTCCTTATTTCTTTTTGTTAATTAATTAATTTATTTTTGTTCAATGCACTTTTCCATTTCTATATGTGAGCTGCTATTGACTAGATGATGATAATAATAATAATAATAATAATAATAATAATAATAATAATAATAATAATAATAATAATAATAATAATAAAAATAAAAATAATCATCTCTAAAAACACACAATCAGCCCCGGGGGCACCATATGCAGCTTTGTTCACCAAGGCATAAAGATAGTGACAAAGCAAAAGCATAATTAAAGTGACAAATGTACCTCTATTATGCTTTGGAGCTCCTCCACATAGTCTTTCCGTTTCAGTCAGCTCATTCATAATGCGTTTTGTTTGTTTGTTTGTTTTTGTTAGTTTCTTTTTTGTACTTATGGCATTGACAAAGGATGTTAATGAAAAGTCATGTTTTCCTTCAAGATACAACTTTAAACTTTTGAATGCCATGTTTAATAACTTCAATAAAAATAAAAGGATAAAAAAGCACAATGAATACAATTAGTTTGTTTTGTAGTAGCTATGAAATAATAAATCATGTAATCATTTAATGAAATTATAGCAATCTGCTTTAATATTTCATAACTGTGTTGCAAATGTAAGTCTTCCTGAATAGTTATTGTTTTACAGTGCCACTTTTGATTCTAAAATCCATTCATTTTTGCAGTCATTTTGGAATTATTTACATATGATTGGAAATCAATGATCAACTATAATATTACTATAATGTTATACATTAATCTGCAAACACATACTTTATATTAAACTGATTTTCAATACCTGTTGTTATAGGTTTTTCAGTACTAATAAAATCTGGAAATATAAAATTAACGTGCTGGTGGGTTAGTTATGGCATTCCATAGAACACTCATAAATTATGTTAATTCTCTGTTGTAAGAATATGTACAAATTCTAAATTCAGAATTGTAAATGCCCTCAGTTATCCTTTTTTCTTCAACGTTAAAAACAGATTAACCCAGCAATCCTGTGTGTGCAACAACACTGTTTAGAAGTGTTACAAGATTGTAATTAGCTCAAATGAAGGCTTGACAAGTGTTTTGTACTTTACATTTAAAACTTCATCCTGTTTCTGGAGTATGTGAGTGATGAAGGGGGAAGCCAGTTGTTCCCTGTGCTAGAAGTGGCCATCAAAACCATGAGAGGAATGTAATGGGAGCATATGGCATGTAAATTAGATGTCACAGAGATGAAATTGGAGTCTGGAGTTATGTGTAGGGGCATGCTGGGGCTTGTATGTGAAAGTAGGTTGTATGAAAGTATACATTTCAACATTTCAGCATATGTAAAACGAATAGCAGTTCCCTTACATATTGTGAAAGTCATGGATTTCAGCAAGGTTGCCAAAGAGCACATTCTTCTTATTTTCCAGTGGTGGTGGGATTAAATGAGATAGTTCTGAGTTATCCAGTGCTGCAGCATAACCCTTAATGGGGAAGGGGGGCAAACAAACAAAAACAATGTGAGAATATAGTGGTAACTGCACTCTAAAATCTTAATTCCAACTTCCTTTGGTTTTCTTGAGATATTTACAAACCATATTTACATATTTTTTGAGAATATGCATACGGGTAAAAGAAATAGCACGGAATGTTTCTGAAGCTATTAAGTACATTGTGAAATTCACTTTTCCATTTCTACATATGTTCTAATAATATTATATTATTATATTATAATATTATATTATAAAATATTCTAACAATATTAATAATAATAACAATAATAATGATAATAATAATAATAATAATCATCATCATCATCATCATATCTAAAACACACAATCAGCCCCAGGGGGGCACCATATGCAGTTTTGTTCACCAAGGCATAAAGATAATGATAAAGTGATAAATGTACCTCTATTATGCTTTGGAGCTCTTCCACATAGAGTCTTTCTGTTTCAATCAGCTCATTCATAATGTGTCTGTTGAGAGAAAATGACCATTACTGGGAGAAGAGAATGGTCTTTATGGGTAATACAGATAGAAGTGGCCATTATTTAGTGATTTTTATAACTTGTGCCACAATGTGCATAGCACAGCAGCAAATTCCTTTGAAATCTTTTTTTTTTTTTTTTTTTTTAAACTGCACAAAAACCTTAATACTGTTTAATACTGCTTTATTGACATCCAGGTCACTGAATTGTGTAACTGTAGTACAACAGTTCCAAAACTTCTTAGGTCACACAACCACTTCTACACCCTGACAAAACTCCCACCTGCAAAAAAAAATGTGCGATAAGATGCATTTACAGCTGCATCCTGTTTAAGGCAGCTGGAGAATGTAAAGAGTGATTGAAAGTTCTGAGACATACTGTCATCAGATGGGGGAAAGATGAGAATATTTACATCAAAATGTTTCTCATTATTAGAACAAATAAAAGGCAAATAAATTTGATTAAGAGTAAACACAACAAAATATGCTCTGCATTTAACACTGCAACAATATCATGATGTAAGGAAGTGCTTAAGTGTGTTCACAACGATGATATAGTGAATTTGGTGGATTTCCAATGGCTTGACAATGTTTTGTGAAACTGCAGATTGTTTTAGGGCATTGTCACGCCTACAGGCCATTTGTGCTGGTCCGTATGTTAGTTAGCTTTGATTTTTCTGTGAAAGAAAACAAACGAAGAAGAAAAGTTTCCAAATATATAAACTCTATAAACTCATCAACTTATTTTGACATGAGTAAACCAACGATGTGAAAATGTGAAAAAGCCCAGATCTTCCTCAACAGAATCCAGTTTTTAAAAGATTTAAAGAAACAGAAACTAGCTCCCCACAAGTAAGCTATTGCGAAGGGCAGGATAACATTTAAATAGTCCCTTATATAAGAGATCAATTGTCT
Source organism: Arnoldichthys spilopterus (assembly GCA_037974385.1). Taxonomy (NCBI): domain Eukaryota; kingdom Metazoa; phylum Chordata; class Actinopteri; order Characiformes; family Lepidarchidae; genus Arnoldichthys; species Arnoldichthys spilopterus. The sequence continues at coordinate 9,927 of JBBPDA010115959.1, forward strand.
GCACAATTACAGCATAAGCACGGGGGCCTTGACTTTTGTTTTAACCAAAATAAAAAACAAAATTTAATGTCATTTAAAGAATATTGTACCAACTTCTTTCGATAAAAAAGGGCTTCATTTTTACATAGACATGGGCCCTTTAAAATAGATGTATTTGTACTCAGTGGTCACATTTGATAAACAGCTAAATTTAACTTTCCACACATTGGGTAAACCTTAAAGAATGTATCTGCCACACTTAAGGCAAAAGAGTGACGTGGGTCCTTTTGTAGGGCGGTCCTCGCTGCCAGGATCGCCAGATCATGTGTCTAGTTGTCCTCCCTGTTGCCTTTCACTGTTAGACAAAAAACTAGGATCATGAAGCGTCTGTCCACCAAGACATTTCCTTAACTCCTTGTAACTTTTCACACCTAACTGTTTATGAATCATTTGTTTCATTACAGAACTTAATGCATAAACAAGTAGCTCATGAACTGCAGGCTTCTACTCTTAGATAAAAACCAATGTAGTCTTTGTGTATGCATGTATGTTTGTAAACTCTTTACTGTGGAAATAAATGCCACTTTTTCAGCACCCTTTCAACAAAACTTTAAGGAGAAACAGCAGCTCGATCAGCACTGTAAAAGTTGTCTTGACAACTGGCGTCATGACACCAGCATGAAGCATTCTATGAACAATGCACACGTGTCCACACAGGCTCAGTGCGTCTCAGTTTCTATGACAAAATTTTGATCACCTGTTCAGCAAAAGTCAACAGAAAGTAGACTGTCAGGTAAGACCTGTTTTCCTACTCCTGTGCTAACATGAATCAGCTAGACCATGCAGAGAAAGGCAAATGTGCTGAGTGAATTTACCTAAGCCCTTCAGATAAAGTAGTAGGAATTCCTTAATGTGCCTTGCCTTGTCCTTCCATGTGGTTATATGTTAACCTATATATTAAACTGATGAACAGTGCTCTTATTGTAACCTGTAACCCAATAACAACATAAATAAAACCAAACCAAAAAGTTTGGTTTAAACCAAATTTTAAAACCAATTTTTTACTAACTATATCTTTCTACACACATACTAGATATAAATGTATATTCATCTATTTTGATTTTTGTTCAAATTTTGCTTTTTTCAATGTTAATAATGCTAATAATTAGGGCCTCGTATATTAACGGTCGTGATCCTTCTTCCTGTCTTTCATCATGTTGCACTTGTTTTGGCAACAGCATGATACCTGGTCTTGTCTTGACGATTAAGCATTCCTGACATTACATAATGCATCACGATGTTTTCCTCTTACACACTCATTCAGCCTAGTGACTTACATTAAGTGCAGACGTATTTACTAGTCACAAATTTTGTAATTTATAAAACCTCCTCACTTTTGAGGAAGTTTAGCCCAGCCTCAGTTTGAACTCTCCACCCTCTCCTGTCCCTCCCAGAAAGAGAGAAGCTCAGGCTTCTGTGGCAGTCACATGTTTATCATCACTCACAGCACAACTGTCAGCTTACAACAAGCTCCTAAAGGGTCCTCCTCAGAGCTGACAAACCGGGAGGAAGGACTTTCTACAGTAAAAAAAAAAAAAAAAAAAAAAAAAAACAACCTTTACAGAGGATGGTTGGCTGATACACTGGTAAGTCAAGTCACAGATGAAGGGAAGGGAGGGAAAAGGCACCAAGTTTTATGCAAAAATACAGGAGTGTTTTGGTTTTTTCACTGTTGTTTAAACAAGAGTCACTCCATGGCATTAAATCAGCCAGAGTATGTGACTTAGTCACATATCTCAAGCCTTGTACATGCTTTTTTGGTTTGTTTTTACTGTGTTCTTGTGAGATGATGTAGGTTGAGCAGGATGATGTTTTGTGACAGCCACTCCCTTGTTCACATAAAAAGCTGTATGTAAAAAACGGTTCCTTTGAGTAGCTTTTTAAGCATGGAGGAGATGGGTCATATGACCAAAACTCCCTGACAACATGTAAACACTGAATTGTTGGAGTTGTCAGTAAGAATGTTTAAACGGCTAAACGTTCTTAGCTCGAGTGGTCTTTAAAGTTGGTTGTTCTTAGCTTGAGGGGTCTTGCTCTTAGTGCAATTAGTTGTAAAAAATTTTATATAAGACTGTGCTTCAGTCACATGTTTGTCTCAATAGCCTACTTGTTGACAGTACTCTTGTCTGGCTACCATTTAAATGCCTTTCTGACTACTTAAAGGCAATTTAAAATGCTCTGGTCTTAAAGATGTCTTGTAGAGTTGTATGTGGTCCATCAGACAATATGTGCCAATGGACTGTGCAACGGTTAGAGTGAAATGCTTTACGCAAGTACAGTACACATATCTTTAACCCAAGGACGGACACTCAACAGGCGAGAATGATATGTAATGAATGTAAGAACTAGAAAGGTGTAAAATATGAAAAACTTAAGAGACTATTTGTGTGTGTGTTACTCTAAATGTGTTCACAACTCTTTATATGTGAAAAGAAAGAGAAATGTCTTGTATCAAAGTTTTCTGCTCCCTAGCTTCTCACTTTTTGCTTAATAAGATATGTCGAAAATAACACAATAGCTGCCAGTAATGATAACTGTCAGTATGTAACATACACAATCATACTACTAATACAAATAAATACATTTAAATATGCAGTTAAAAAAAGCCCATACAATCATATTGGTACCTGAAAAAATGTGCTTGATAACATATCATATCGGACAGATGTCCACATTTGAAATCTTTCTAATCAATGATTAATTACACATTTATTGCACTCTGGAAGAGCCAAATGTTTAAGTGAAAACTAGAAAAACTAAATGTAAAAAAAATCCTCATTTTATCTAATGTGTAAGCTTATAAACCAGATTACATTTGCATTTGTTTGCATCAGTTCCAGCATCAACAGATATGTACATGAAAAATATTGCTTTACTGTGATGGCTAGACTACTAAGTCAGAGCATCTCTAAAATGTTGTTCAGAGTGTTCAGTAGTTAGTACCTATTAAAAGTGATCCAAAGGAGGACAACTGGTTAATTAGCGACAGAGTCTGGGGCATCAAGGTTCACACTTTAGAATTTTTTATATTCCTATGTAAACAGGACCTCATCATCAACATCAACACCTTTCAATTTTGACATTTTTTTCTAAAAGTAGATACAATCCCAGTTAAACAAATGAGACAAAAAGCATTATAAATCAATGGAATGACAAACAGGAATAAGTGGGCACTCTGTTGTATCAAAATCTGACCCTCAAAACACACTTTCTGAAAGTGTATCATGGCATGAACAAAGGAGATCCAGGGTTTCAACACTTTAAACATCAAATTCAAGAACTTTCAAATGACTTTCCAGGCCAATATTCCTCAGGCAAACACATATGTAATATTTATTGCAATTCAGAAACAGTGCATGTTCAAAACATTTCGAGATCAGCTGTAGATAACAGGCTGAGAACAGCCGTGAACACTCTTGTCACTTGTGTGTCTATCTGCATTGTGAGTGAAAACTACCCATTACTTTGTAAACTGTTGGGTTTTCCCTTGGCCAACATCAGAGACATGTTGGAGACATAGCGAATAAGCTTATAGCTGCAGAAGTGGAAAGTTTAATATGACAAACACACTATACTCAATTAACAATTTTATACAATTTAATTTTAGAAATTTATTTTTCATGAATTAAAAAATTTAACAATAATTTCCACTACTTTTGTAAACCTAAGACTTTGTAAACCCCTTAAACTTTTTTTCACATTTCTAAAATTGATTTACTTTTTTCAGCTTTAGGAAGATATGTAAAAATTGAGAAAATGCCCTTAGACTCCAGAGGGTTAATGTTCTTGATAAAAACACTGTAATGTACATATCACCAATGATGTGTGAAAGTTCCAATGAAAAAGCCACTCCTCCCCCCAAAAAATTTTTTTTGCCCATCTATAATTTGATAAAAATCACATGCCACTCACAAATATTGGATAATTTTCATTAATAAATAAATGACCAAGTATAATATATTTGTCTAATTTGTTTAATTGGTTCTCTTTATCTACTAGAAGGACTGATGGTGTTTTAGGTATATTTGTCACATTCAGCTGTGGTTTCCAACTTGCTCTGAGGAGTCTCTGAATCTTTATGCACATCTATCTGTGGTTTACAGCTTGCCCTGAGATGTCTCTGAATATTTTCACAATATGTACTTTAGAAGGTGAAAGACCTAAGCAGATGCCCAAAAACCGGTACGATGGCTACCCAATGCTTCTTGCTCATACCTTGTGTGCTCTTTGCTGCAGTGTTTGTGCCCACTGGTGCTAGGATAGGTTGATGAGGAAGCTGCAATTCACTATTCACTGCTCAGTGTGTGTGTGGCAAGTACATCACTTACACTTCTTCTTCAATGATGTCTGTCACTGACAGTCAAGATTCATAAAACCATTCTGTCTTAATAAATACATATATCAAGATACAAACTAAAGCTTAATATTATATTATTATTATTATTATTATTATAGATGTGTTTATGTTATGGTTAATTTTTAGATGAGGGGTTTAAGTGGTACTAAACATTCTTTATTGTCTGAAAATAACATTTTCATCTATAATTTCTTCATATTGGTTTATACACTACATGAAAATTATATATATATTACAGCAGGTTCTGTGTAGACACCATTTCAAAAAGGTAAAAAGTGGCTTTGATAGCCCGGTGGAAAAAAACAGCCTGTGTGATGACCCTAGACAGATGATCCCTGCGACTACTGACACGCGGTGATTTAAAGCATTCTTTTCGAGGGCTCTCATTGTTACATGGCTTCGCTTCGCATAGATTTGCTGCTGTAATGATCTTTTTTGTCAATGCAAATGTTTTACACAGCCCTCAGCGTTTTCATGTGCTCTGTTCTTTAAAGCCCCCTATTGTTTCATGTAACGCTGGGTAGGCATTTGCTTTCATGCACTAGAGTCGGCAAGTGCCCATCCATGAGGTTTTAAATTAGGTTTATGACCCCCTCCCCCACCCCTTTCCTATCTCATCTACCCTACAGTTTACTGATGATGTCAACCAGATCTTATCAGCTGTGTTCACAATGATAAGCTCAACTTGATAGGTCTTAACCGCTGCAAAGTTTAAAATAAATTTAAACTAACAAAATTCCTTCACATAGCAATAATGACTACACTGTAGAAATGATGAATAACTTTCAAGAAGGGGAAAAAAAATGTGTTCCCTAAGGATGTACAAGAGAAGAACTTTATGTTAGAACAAAACCTCTCATATCCAAAATTGTAAATTCACAATAGAAGGAATGAAAATCAATCTTCATTTAAAATTGAACTTTTTTTTACAAGAAATCTTTTCTGTTGGTTCACTAATTGTACAATTTCCACACAATGTACAAACCTCATTTCCAGAAAAGTCTGGATATTTTCCAGAATCCAGTAACAAACAAAAATCGGTGATATTTTAATTCACATGAAGCTTTATTTAAATGACAATAGTAAAAAGAAAAGTTTTTCCAATTGTTTTACTGACCAAATTAATTGTATTTTGCAAATAAACACAAATGTAGAATTTGATGGTTGTGACACACAACAAAATTTGGGACAGAGGCATGTTTGCCATTGTGTTATATGCAATTATAAATGTCAGATGGTGTTTTCAAATTGTGTAAATGGAGATCCAATGTCTTGTTTCAAGAGCGACAACATGCCCTTAATTATTGTGCACTGTGGATACTGTACCTAAGAGGGTTTTATTGTAGCAAAATTAATTGTGCAGAGATTTAAGTAATGTAGGCTGAGAATTATGTAACTGTATCTCAATCCATGTGTGTATGATTAGTATGGCAAATATGAAAGAGAATCTGTAAATGTCTTATCTGACTTGGAAGTATATTGAGATTTGTCCTTGTGAGCCTAAATAAATACATACATCTTTGAGTGTGTAGTTAAATTTGGTGAACTACACACTCAAAATGGTGTTAATGGCTGAAAAGTCTAAGTGTTTTACACCAAGTGCTTAAAATACAGACAAATCTTTGGTTACAGCTCACTTGGGTGAAAATGTATGCGAGCAGCAGGGGTGGGTAGATCAATTAAAATATGTATAGTATCGATACCAACACTTGAATTGAATTGATACTAGCATGACAGGATCAATACTTTAGTGTCAGCTTTTCTCCTCTACATTCACTATGTTGCTCCTGTTACTGAGGTAAACAAGTTAACAGCAGCTAGCAGCCCTAAGCATCGGCTTCAACTGATGGCATTTGAATTATGGAATATATCTGCAACCTCCTTCAGTTGTTTAAATCTCAATACACTTGCAAATCTCATTACACATCTACAAATTCTTACACACTTACAGATCTGTTCTCTCTCTCTCTCTCTCTCTCTCTCTCTCTCTCACACACACACACACACACACACACACACACACACACACACACACACATGGATTCTGACCACCATACACAATTGTAGCTTTTTCTACAATAAGGGTGCGTAACTTGCTACAATAAAATTCCTATATGTACTTTTAGGGGTTGCAGTTACTGTTGACTGATATATGCCTGAAAAATATTTTCTGATTCCTTTCAGTTGCACTTTTGCCTGGCTGTACGGACAACTTCAGCAACAATGTGGAAGCACACAACACAGTTACAGGGAGAAAACTTTGTGTAGTAAGACAGATATCAAAAGATTAATGAGTTCATCTGGATGGATATGATGGAACCCAAACAAGTTAAACTTTTGAAAGACAGTGAGAACAATCAAACAGACTTGCTCTATTGGACTTCATGAGAGAGAAGGACATTTTAAAGCATTGTTAACAGAATGTTTTTGAACTTTAGGAGGGTTAGAAAATGTCAGTTTCTGCAGCTGATCTCAATGTGCTGTGTCCTCTCTGTACTAATGATTTGCTGGGAGCAGGTGGACCATCATGTAGTAAGCCATGTGAAGTCCTACTCTTATCGTTACTTGATCAACAGCTACGACTTCATCAACAAAAGCTTTAGCGTGAGTAGAGAGGAGGCTGACAGTTTTGGTAGCTTTCCATATCTCATTAATCATGACAATACGTGTGTGGAGAGTGATGTGCTGCTCCTTCTGTTCGTCAAAACGTCCCCAGAGAACTTCAGGAGAAGAGATGCCATCCGCTCCACTTGGGGGAACCAGACTTATATCAAGAGGGAGCTAGGCGTCAATGTGAAGATAGTTTTTGTCATGGGCATCCACCCAGATCACCACAAGAGAAATTCTCTCCAGAAACAGCTCTACATTGAAGATCAGGTCCACCAAGACCTGGTTCAGCAGGAATTTTCGGACACCTTCCACAACTTGACAGTGAAGCTGCTCCTGCAGTTCCGTTGGGCACATGCCAACTGTGCCCATGCCCGCTTCCTCATGTCTGCCGACGATGACGTCTTCATTCACATGCCCAACCTAGTGCGCTACCTGCAAGCCCTCAGCCAGCAGCATGTGCAGGATTTCTGGGTTGGCCATGTCCATAGAGGAGCCCCTCCAGTCCGGCGAAAGGACAGCAAATACTACATGCCTGTGCAGATGTACCAGTGGGCTTCGTACCCTGACTACACGGCTGGTGCAGGGTACGTAGTGTCCGGAGATGTTGCTGCCAAAATATACCAGGCCACCTTGTCTCTCAATGCTTCTCTACACATTGATGATGTTTTCATGGGCATGTGTGCTATCACTGTTGGGGTTTCACCCCAGGAACATGTTTACTTCTCTGGTGAGGGCAAAGCCCCTTACCACCCATGCATTTACGAAAAAATGATCACCTCACATGGACATGAGGATGACATTGGTTATCTCTGGAGGGTGGCCACTGCTCCAGAGGTAAACAGCATATCATCAGGATTCCTAGGGAAGTTGTACTGCACAGCAGTGAAAATAATGCTCCTTTGTAAGCCTTACATTTCAAACACCTATTCCTGCAAAGCCGCATTTTCATGAGTCACTGTGAAAATGACTACCAAACTTAATGCAGTATTTAATAGTGTATTTAAATAAAAGCTAATTTAACTCTCAAGCAAAAACACTGAAGCCATTTACTTAAACATTTGTTTACCAGTCTTCTGAGAGATGAAAACTTTAAATGTGAACCAACCATTTAAAATTCAGTCATTTCAACTTGTGATCATTTGTAAGGAACTATATAATGTATCATTACCTCCAGTAGAACTTTCATTGCAATTTTCTCTTATAATTTTTGAACATTCGCACTGCCATTTGTTTATTGATTGACATTAAAACAATTAAATTAAATTAAGTTTGAGCATCCATGCTCATTGTCTTTCATTTCTCTGTGGCATAGTTCTCTCTCTCTGTCTCTCTCTCTCTCTCTCTCTCTCTCTCTCTCTCTCTCTCTCTCTCTCTCTCTCTCTCTCTCTCTCTCTCTGTCTCTTTCTCTTTCTCTCGGTCTCTTTCTCTTGGCCTCTCGGTATCTCTGTCTCTCTCTCTCTGTCTCTTTCTCTATGTCTGTCTCTCTCTCTGTCACTCTCTCTCAGCCACTGTCTCGGCCACTGTCTCAGCCACTGTCTCTCTCTCTCTCTGTCTCACACACACACAACCCTAAACCTTCCCCTCAATCCTTGCATGTACAGACACAGACTAAGCTTAGGCACTTCCTGCTACTGACATTTGCTAAGACAGTTCTCTCAGACCACATCCTGCCCAGTTCCCCCTGAACTTGTACATGTTCTCTATCATATCTTCCTTTATTGTCTCATAAACTTAATTTTTGAGCAAGGTGGTTCCTGATGATCTCACATTTAGTTCCACTTAAATATACATAGTTAGCTAGATAGATAGACAGATGGCTAGATACATTTACCTGCATACTCTGGTAGTAACTATAAAATGACTAGTTAAAACACTGCAAATGAGAATAAATAAGTACTGTAAACTGTAACAAGATTTTTAAAAAATGTAAATTATTAAGTCATTGATTGGATAAACTACGAACTGGAAACAAATATAAATAATGGACCATAAGAGAGAGTTTGAACTGGTTAGGCTTGCACTCTCACACATGAAATTACAATGGGTTTTTTATTTCTAAGCTTAGTGTTTTTAAAAACAAGTAAATGATTCCTGCCAAGAAAAAATAGCTTTACTTTCAATCTTCTCAGACTTTTGTGGACTAAGACTTTTATACCATACTGTGAGTAGATAAGTAGAAATAAAACAATGACTATAAGGGCATTGCTATGTCAACTGGAGAATGCCAGTTTTACATCTATTTACATATCCAAAGCACAGAAGAAGTAGAGCCCTTTAAATACATACTGCCCGCATTTAAGAGGAACTAAAGCAACTACAAAAAAAGACGTTGATGTTTATACATATAGTATTACCAAACAAAAAGAGACTTGACAGTTTCATCACTGGGATGGCATAAGACCTAGTCTCTTATTTCAAAACTGGGATATCAGTCATGTCCAAAATGATCTTTACAGCGAAAGGAAAAAAAGCATCCATACTTAGAACAAAAGTAAAAGATTTTATGAAAAGAGTATGTAAAATATAAGATATTTTAAAGTAATTTGACATCTCTAATGGTTAATTCAGTGTGGAATTTCACCCAATATGAAGGTCCAGATGGTGTTTTTAAATGATAATTGTGCAACATAAAAAAACAGCAGAAAAGACATACTGTAAAACCTAGTAATGCTCCAAAATGTTTGAAATGAAAATTCCAAAAGGTTTTTTTTAGCTTTCTGCTGTTAAGTCTCTATTTTAGAGATGCTTGCTGGACAACAAAATATAATATACTTTTGTTATATATACATCTCATTTACTGTTACATCTGAATTTCATTGCTTATAGTAATTTGACACAAAGAACACTGTTAGAACAAAAGTTTATATCTCCAAAATGGTAAGAGAATAAGGCACAATCATTTTTAGCTTTTCATGGAAGTAAACTTGGTGATGTTAAATAATTTTGTTCATGCAACATATGGGGGCTGATATCAAATTATTTAAAAAATAATAAATTAATTAAAAAAGACAATATTGTATGCCATATATATATATATACACCATATACCATTTGTTTTATTTCAGATACATGTATGATATGAATTCAGTGTATAAGTAGTAAGAAAACAAGAAAAAAATGTAATGAAGAAAGTGATACATGTACAGGGTGGTGATCAAATCTTCAGGTAGAAATGGTGAAAATAATCATAAATAGATAATTACAATACAGAATTCACAGTGCATAACTAAAAAAATAAAATGTCTAAAAACGCATGAAAAACACTAAAAAATATCTTTATTAATGTAATTATTATAACTAAATTAACATATTAATAAGTATTAATTGAGTTGTCTTTGACTGATTTAGTCCTTGTTAAGCCATTGTGCTTAGAGACAACAGTGCAAATGCCATATCTAGAAACAACTTTAAACATTTTTTTTAGTTTTCTTGTGTATGAACTAATAATGCAATGGCATGCAGGCCAAGAAACAACTGAATAGTCAATTGCCAAATTCATTCTGGTCCTTTAAAAAACATGATTCACCAAATTTGGATGTACTGTATATACTCTTAAATTACAGATGAAAACCTGAACTTAATATTATGTTATGCTATGTTTATATTATATTTTGAATTAAGTTTAAGTGAAGGGCCAAAAACCAAAACTGTTAGTGTAAAAATATGCATAAGCTCCTCAAAAGCGGTATGGTTAGACATGTGGTCTGTATTAAACGCTTTAAACTACCTGTTTGAGGTACATGGTTGTTGTGGTGGGAGTGGCTATGTTCTGTTGATAACATCATCATAAATTTGAGAACAGGGTCAGCCTGATACTTACCTACGCCTGCTAGACAAGGTCTCCTCTGTCTCACTGGTTACGACAATGTGGCTGGAACCTCCTTGGCTTTCCTCATGCATAACTTCAATCTTAGACAGGACACAGACAAGATTTTCTTATGAGGAAAAAGAAGTGTCACGGGAGGAAGAGAGTCAGCCCACAGTACACAATGATTTAAATAGTTTCAAATGAGGACAGTGTCCAGCTGGCAATGTCTTACCTTGATGCCTCCTTTAGCTTTGCGGATGTTTTTTCTCCTTGCTAGATCCGCGTCAGTGGCCTGCTTGGTGGAACTGTTTTCTGAACCTCTGCGATTTGGTGCTAAAAAAAAAGCAAAAACATTGAGGAAAAAACTAAATGAATGTAACAGGGTTACAAAAATAACAGAAGTTAATATAAAGCAATCGAAAAGTGTGAAAGGTATTGAGAAGGTCTCTTTAGTTTTATATGCATTATAAGAACTTAATTTAGGATTAAAATGTCAATATCTCCACCATAATATTTTATAAATATTTATATATTTCTTAAATAATTTTGCTTGTTTTAAGAATAATACACAATGTTTTAAAATAAATAATGCTCATGATGCTTAATAACATCACTCAGCACAGTGCTAGGCACAATGGATGACTGTTAGCCTAAACTGTAGTGCTGCAACTAAATGGCACTTCTGGCCCTTTTAAAAAGAAAAATTAGCAAAGACATAGGCAGCTTCACGTTACACATGCAAAGGAAACCTTATTGCCCTAGGAGATTTGATTACTTTGAAGGTCTAAATGTAACTTATAAAGAAAAAGTGTTCTTCTGAATCTCTAAATTAGTAACAGCACAATATTCACTTTAATAATATTCTAGTAAAGTACAAATCTTCCAAAGTAGTACAGTAATAAACTACAGACATCTGAGTATTTTCCACCCCTGTTATGTCATGTAGTAGAGGTGCAGGAGCAATGGCATATGTGAAACTCTTAGTTTAAGTTCACACAGTGTTTCAATGACTGTTACAATGCAAAGACACTGGTTTCCATGGAAGATATCTGTGGTTAATCACCTAGACCTGTGGGTCGTGGGGTTTTTGGTGGGGGGCGCTTGGGTGATGATTCAGGACGTGGAGCCACAGGCTGTACAGGCCTGGTCTGCTTAGCAGACAGCCTCTTTAAGCTGATGTGTCTCTTCTCAAACATCTCTTGCACTTCTTCCAGTCTTTTTAAAGCATTTTGCACATTGGCCTGCACAGAAAGATAGATATTTGTATTGTTTTGTTTTTAAAAGCAATGAAGGACAAAAACAAAGAGAAAATAAAAACACAAATAGTAAAACAAACATAATATGTTACAAATAGAATTGTTAGAGTTGTTACAAATAGAATTACTTTCAGTATGTGCAAATCTATAGGTTCAGTATGTACTCAGAAATCTAACTGCAAAAAGACTGCAAAAGAAAGCATATTATACTACTCTTGTGTAAAATATGTGAATTTAAACATGTACACTAAACAAAACAGGTGTATGCCAATATGTAGCAGATTATTAAGACTGTAAAGTGAAACTGGACTGTAAAAGGCAGCAACGTTCAGAGAAAATAAAAGCTTGCATATACATTTGTCTGAATAAATGTACAATTAAAAAAACATCCTTTTTGAATACTTCAACTGCACTGAAAATTTGCATGCCTCTTCTGACATTTTCAGTGAGATATCAAGAGCTCATAAAAAAGAAAAATATTTTTATTTGATTTGTTTTATTTTATTTCATTTTTATTTTGTGTGAATTTCTGATATTTTTTACCAAAGTTGCCAATAATTTCTAAGGGCACTGTTGTACTTGTTATCAGGTAAGCACACTGCCTTTATGAAAAATTAGAACCAATTTCATTGTTTTCTGTTTTTTACCTGATATAGAAAAAAATATTTATTTATATTTAGTAATAATTACTATATATGCACATTTTTGAAAGATATTCTTAATTCTGTTGCATTCAGTTCTTTGCAAGTGTACAATCACACATCAGAAAATAAACCAATGCCAGATGTAATAGGCTATAAATAATTGCATTATGTTTCTTAGTAATGATGTTATGATTGTTTTCTGTTATATAGACATTTTAACCCAACATGTATTTTTCTGGTAAACCTTTAAAAAACATTACATCACAACTGCAATCTTTCTATCTTTTTGACTAGCAACTCACTTAGTGAATTAGCTGAAAGAAATAATTACATATACACATTATTGTTAATTAGTTTTACAATTTTATTTTTGCTTACTAAAATTAAAAGTATTTCAGGTCATTCTCGGTGAAAAGCTATGCTCTTGAACGTTTGAGCAGACAGTAGTTATAGAAACAGTGTAGGGTTCCGCGAATTCTCAGCCCCCATCCTTCCAGCTGCATCTCGTCACTTATTTTTGGTGCCTTTTGCTAACCTCAAGTCAAGTGGCTTACTCTCAACAACAGCACGGTTGGTGTGAAAATACGTACACCGAAAAATAGGTGTTAATATGCAAATAAAGATTCCTTCATGTGGTCACAGCCTTAGCAGGACAAGAGAAACAAACTCTTCACTAATCTAAGATTCTCATCTGCATGCAGTGCTCTGTATGCTTGACTTGAGAGACATAAAAAATATTTAAGTATAAAGTATAATACAACTATGCCCAACCACTAAGACAATATCACCATTTTGAATTTTGGATACAGGCCTGTCACAGTCATAAAAGTAGTCCCTAGTTTTACCTACTATCTCCAAGGGCCCCCCTATCACACAACACCAACAGCACTGGGAAGGTCGAAGCTTGAATCTAGTCATGTGCAGCCAGCCATTGGGTCTTTTCAAACTGTCGCTAACACAACATCATCAGAATGCATTTTGCACTTGGAGAAGAATCAGCAAGCTGATATGTCAGCAAACAGGAGGCCATCCTTCCAATTCAGAAAAAGCTGTCAATTGTTCTCTTTTGGACTCTTGACCAAGAGTGGCTGCAGAACCAGTGGGTATCAAAATAGCAACCTCTTGATTACAGGGCCACTACAGCGACAGTTGCAAACTGATACTGCATATAAGCCCTAGATCTAACATACCCCTTTGTAGATCTAGGAAAGGTTACATACCTTTATGAGATCGGAGAGGATGATCTCATGTTGGTTGTAGAGGTCTTTGAGTTGATTCAGCTGCTGCTCCTTAGCAGTCTCCATGTAGCCCTCAATGTCCTGCAGTGCTGCCTCTGCGCCCTCCTGAGACTGACACTTATCCACAGCTTGAGACGCCAGGAGATATATTCCACTTTCACACCAGTGATTAATCTGCACAAACATAAAGTAATATACATATGTTACCAGATTCACTATGTATCAAGACCACAAATTCACAGCAGATGTTTTGTAACATATTAATATGGAATGAAATTAAAGTGACATATTACATTTTGTCATCCTGAACACACTCAAGCACCACAACAAAATGTGACCTCTGCATTTAACCCAACACACATGCACACGTGAAGCAGCTGGGACTTGAACCTGTGACCTTCAGTTCTCAAGGGCAAGGTCTTTACCGCTAGGCCACCACTGCCCACAGTGGGTTGGGGTTCGGAAAAGGCTGCAGCAGCTGGACAGAACCTACCACAGCTTATTTGGAAGGTAGATAGATAAGCCTTTAGCAGAACCAATTCAGAACTGAACTGAGGATGCTGCCCTTAAAGAGGGAATTTGGGCCATACATGTGGTGAAGGTCATAAAAAGTCATAAAAATATGACCACAAACTACATCAAGGTACAACAAGGTACAATAAACCTTTGCACTTGAGGTCAGTAACCTTACAGCACAGTTAATAAATGGACACCCTTCCTTATATTAATATACATGGCACTAACATTGCTTTCCACAGAGAAGGTGTGCCAGAGTTACATTCCTCTTTCTCACTGACAGAAAAGCAATGAGTTGTAAAATCCTTTATAAATCATGCTTGATTGGCAAGTTATGAAGATTGCCCAACTCTTATACTGCTTTGTTTACATTACCCTGTGTATATCAAATTCTGCCGAAAGCCCTCAATTCCGTCAAGTGGAACACATAAAACTAGTTAAGTGTTACACATATCTGACATGTCTTAAATTGTTCTGCCAACCTTGTCGATGCCTGTATGGATCTCAAGCGATTTGGAGAGGATATCATATTTCTTCTTCGCCTCGTTGCTAAAGTCATCACAAATGCGCCGCAGCTCCGCACACTTGGGTCGGATGGAGTCTACAGCATAATGGTTACTTTGAATTAGCTGATCGCCATGCAGGGCATGTAGCTGTGCCTTCTCCAAAGATTCCTGTAAAATAAGGCAGACAGTGGGACATATGTGAAAAACTCATACATGCCCAGGGTTAACCTCAGTAATAAATCTGGCATGGTCGAGTGAGAACTTGTACATAATAAGATACTGTGGTTATGTAGACTGTAGTAATATTACTTTGTGATGAGTTTGAATTAGAGTTTGTCCGCAAATGTGAGGTATGAGAGAGTGAGGCTGAATCAAACCTGAGCGCTGCCTTCCAGACTCTTCAGATCTTTCAGCAGCTGTACTACACGTGCAACACAGTCGCCAATGTCTGAGAGCCCTAGTAAAGCCTCCATCAGGCTGTCCAGAGACATTTTTACCTTTACACAAACACACACACATTACAAAAAGCATATATTGTAAATGTAACACAGCAGCACAACAAAACCACAATATTATAGAAAGTACAGTTGTCAGAGATGTGGCGCATGGTTACCTCTCTAAAATCTTGCTCAAAATGTCGTAGCTGCAAACACTGTTCTAACTTGAGGTGGTGTTTGGACCAGAACTGTTCAAAAGCATTTTCGGTCTCATCCAATTGAGCCAATAATCTGTGACGGAAAAAAAACAAGGACGCACAGTGTCACTTATGTGAAACACCTACTGGAGCACTACTTTTCCATTGTGGACAATCTTAACCAGTCAGACATGAGTGAGTGAGTGAATGAGACCACATTTCTAGCACACACACACACTCTGTGTTTACAAATGTGTTTCTTAAGATAAGAGATAAGAGAACCCTTTCTTAGTCCCACAAGTGGGATTCCAGATTCCCTAAATCTTTTCTTAATATTATGTAGTAAAAAGAAAAATTTTATTTTTTAACTCATACACAATTCTTTCATAAAGCCTTTGGTTGATGCTCCTTTTATACCCAATGATACCCTCACCTGTTACCTGTTCATTATCCACTGTACAATGTTTCATAAAACTGTAATTTAAATATTTAATACATTTTTCACTATTTTGTTTAAGCCCCCAAAATGTCTTAAAACATGCTTATTATTACATGATACAATCAAGGTGGTTTGCCAAAACATTAAAAGTTATTTCTTTGTACCTTTGTCAGTTAATTAAAGGTTCAAGAGAATGTCCAAATTATTTATTGAGTTTTGCAAAACATACCAAATCAGATTTGTATTTTCATAGATAGCAGAAACCAAACAGGCATGGTTTAAAGGGCCAATATGGTAGTAAAATGATTTTCTCACTTTTAAAAATAAAGGAGTTTGACATATGTTGTATATTGTGTATTTTCAGTATGCTATAGTACTGTTTGTAAATAATATATGCATTGTTTATATATTGTATCACGTACAAGAGAGATACAATGGTCCAGATGCAAATTATTTGTGTTTGCTAACATACTTGCTCAATTGACTGTGTAATATGCAAAAATGTACTGTTCACACTTCAGTCTGCAATCCATAACAATGCTGCAAAATCAGACCACTTCAATTTACTATTTCTTGGGACATGACATAAAAACTAGCAGAGTAACGTACATATATCTACCTATGCAATCTATAACATTACAGAGTGTTTCACCTTTAACTTGTATTTGAAGTAGGCATTATCTATGACTTTAACAAAGGTCATTTACACACATCTGTCAAACACAGAGTTAAAAAATTAAAAGGGGTTTGAAATGATCATGTAAAAATAAATAGTTTTTGTTTTTCGTACAGAAAGCCAGATTAATGTCACAAGTGGATCTCAAAAAATAAAACAGAAGAAAAATGAGATGACTTAAATGACTTCCATTCAAGTCTCAAAGCTCCAGTGTTAAATCAAAAAACATCAAATATCAAAACTGTCTTTGGTGTCTAACTACATTTAACCACATCATATATTTGAATGAAGTCCCTTAATATACAGAACAGTAAAACGTTGCATGCTTCTAGGGTTACAGAAGCAGTAACAGAATCTTGGTGTAATAGAGGCCAAACTGTCCCACCAATTTTCTGTATAGGTGCTGCTAAATTAGTATCAAAAGTTTGCTAGTTAAGTTTTATTAAAGAATTTCTAACACTGTTGGTTTTGTCACATGGAAATAAGCAGACAAGAGTGTTTTGGATGTGGTTAAGCCATGTTGTTATTAACAAAAATGGAAAAAGACAGAGAAAGAAGTGTTAAGTGCAGTTTACCTAAATTTACATTGTGACCTAGCTTGTTCAGCATACAGGAAAATCTACACATTGCTACTGCTAAACGGTCTACTGAAATGCAAAAGTTTGTAGACTAAAAGTATTTGTTTATGCTTCTTTGCTGTGAGATCCTTTATGATCACACCATTATTCAGTAACAGATCTTGAACTATAAATAAGTTAAAAGCTAGACACAAAAAAATAGATACAGCTTATTTCTTTCATTAATGGTATTAACGTTTATTCAAATGAATTCATTTTGTGTATTTTAGTTTATTAAAAAGAACCCCTTTCCTATATTACAGTGTATTCAAATAAAGTCCATGCATATGTATTATAGTGTATTTATTGTTATAAACAAAACATTTGCATTAATTTACATTTCAATTAAATCTTGTTTAATTTCATGTCTGATGTGACACCAAGACTCTAAAACACTCAGGGACTATCAACACACTCACTCACTCACTCACTCACTCACTCACTCACTCACTCACTCACTCACTCACTCACTCACTCACTCACTCACTCACAAGTCCTTATCTTTATATTTACTAGTTATATTTAACATTATGCTGCTACCATCTTTCTTCTCCCTGTATCATGTTTACATCTGCTCTTCCCTGTAACATACACAGTTCATTTGTGATTGTATGTCTTTGAACTGTCTTGCAATGTTTGTACATGTTTGCACAAAATCTACTTTATGTTGTCATTTATGTAGTTTTTGTCCTATGTTTCATGTAGCACTGTGAACCTGGAAGAATGTTGTTTTGTTTCTCTGTGCACTGTGTGACCTGTAAATGGTTAGAATGACAATAAAAGCCTACTTGATTTGACTTCATTTGACTAACACCAAGAAAATAAGGTCTACACTGTTGTAAAAAAACGTCTTCCAGTTTGACTTAAAAGAGGCAGCAATTCAGCTGGTTTTATTCAAACACTTCCAATGCAAGTTTGTGATCACTTCTCAGATAAACTAATCTCAAACCTGTAGTGAAGAAGATGTTCTGACTGCATCTAAGAAAGCCCTACCAGTATCATGGTTTAGAACACACATAACAAACCTTTCAACGGTGGTTTGATTTTCCATTTCATCCGGATTTAGTACGTGGTTTTCTGTTTTGTTGGTCTGATCTTTAATACATGACAGCAGAGTGTGTCCTTGTTTCATTGCTAATTTTAGTTCATCCTGAAACAGAAAAAAAGACAAAAATTCTATATACACATGTGCTTTTCACATGCATCTTGGTTTATGATGCAGTTTTGTTTTTACATTTTTGTCTTTATGGATTCTGTGACAAACTGAAATAAAATATACACACGTGGACAAAATTGTTGGTACCCTTCAGTCAATGAAAGAAAAACTCACAATGGTCACAGAAATAACT
>JBBPDA010115978.1:0-27500 GCA_037974385.1 Arnoldichthys spilopterus
CATACCATATGAGGCACTCCAACTTCCTGAAATCGAGCTGTGACAATTCTGCCACGATGTGGTGGAGCATTATCATCCATGAACAGAAGGTTGGGGGTGTGCTGGTGTATTTGGGGCATGATGATGGGTTCTATGATGTCTCGGAGTTAAGAATGTGCAGTGACTGAGCCATGTACAATAACCAAATCTTTCTCGTTTTGCGCTGACTGGTGATGCCTGCTCAGACTGTTGCACCTCCTCCACCAAACAAACCCTGGGGACCATGTTGACCTCAGTGTATCGCTCACCTCGCCTTCTCCAGCAACGCTGACGACCATCATTTTTGTGCAAGGTGACCCGAAACTCATTAGGGAACAGGACGGTAGACCACTGCTGCATTGTCCAGGTCACATGGTCTTGTGCCCACTGCAAACATTTAAGGCGGTGTCTTGGTGTCAGTGGAGTCACCTGCAATGGTGGTCTGGCATTTAAGCCAAAGCGGTGGAGTCGGTTGCGAATGCTTTGTCTGGAAACCCTAGTACCCCTTGCATCTAGTAAACGGGCCTGCAGCTGTGCGGCAGTTCTATAACAATGTCTGAGTGCATAGGTCCTTATTTACTGGTCATTGTTGCTATCACCTGTGGGTCTCCTGGGTCTGTCATGAACTCTGCCAGTAGTTCTGTGTTTTGATGCAAGTCTGCTGATGACACTTTGAGACACACATGAGCAACATCTGACTGCCTGCCACCGACCCGAAGGCACGCCATGGCCAGGTGACGCTGCTCGTCCGTTAAGTGACGTCGTGTGTTCATGGCTGTTTGAATGATGAACTTGGAATGACTTACTGACAATACCAGCTGTTTATACCCACAGAATGTTGAAATTGATGCCACATTGAGAAAGGTTGTCTTTTTGTATTGGCCCCAATATACACAATGAGACCATTACATGGAAGACACACCTCATTTTGTGTTTTCCATCACCCCAATATAATTGCCTCCCTATCCCAAAAATGTCTGAAGTGAAAAAAACACTCAAGTCTCTCACAATATCCCTAAATTATTGTGAGTAGTGTGTGTATATATATATATAGCGATAGTTTTACTTGGTGATGGTTTTAATATTAGTGTCTGGTTCAAGGCTACCCGGTTCTTATCTTGGAGGGCCAGTTGCTGCTCTGCTAGTAATAAGTCAAACCTTGAACAGAACCTTAATTCAACCTGTCCCACTGTATCAAATTGTGGATCCAGAACTAAACCTGACCCAACACAGACCTTCAGAATGTATACTATAGCGACCGTGGCGTTCTAATATAAGTTATATAAGAACAGTGCCTCAAAAAACGTTGTTAAAAGATTTATCAGAATCTTCTGCATGTTTTCTTTATGGCGTTATTTTTTTTTTGCACCTTTATTTTTAAGGGTGTTAACTGTAGTTAGAAATTATCTTGAGATGAAAACATAAGCAGGGGTGAAGACCAAAATCTGTAAGGCTATTACCTCTTTTACACCAACCTGGTGCAGGTTCTGGTTCCAAAGCTAGAATGGGTTCCACACATTTCCACAAAAGAAAAACTGGTGCTAGAGCCAAAAATCTGGCATGGCTCCACAAAACTGCTGGTCCCAAATTTGGAACCACTGATGTGAGTGGCTCTAGGTGGGGCTAGAAACCATTTTGCTAGAAATAATGAGCAAAAGCAGCAGCAAAAAATAAGATGCAACAGTGGTTTGTGGAAGAGACCAACAATATGTTGGCACTCTGGGCTCCAACAGAAATGCAAGAGAAACAGTCAGGAACTGTTCTTACATTTTGGTAATGGTTTTTACATTCAAAAGCAGTATGTAATGACTTTAAAAGTAAATTGATAAACAAACAAAGCAGATGCCTTTCTTTTCTCAGTGTTTCTCCCCATCAAAAACTACATAACGTTTAGTTCTCATACCTGTCGAAACGTGGGCCAGTTCTAAAACAGCATTAAAGTAGAACTGGCTCCGCATCAGCACTAGCATTGGCTCTGTCCCAGTGGAAAAGAGCTATAAGAGAAACACAAATGGGAAACTGGAACCTGCATCAGGCCCAACAAATAGTTGAGAAATGACGTTTGAACCAGACATGAGTAATCGGGTCTTTTTGGGTTCAGACAAATACTTCAGTTCTACGAATAAACTTGGGCCTTCCAGGAGTTGGGTACCCCAGTTCACTCTGCCTCTTTGACCTTCTAACGTCTTTCCCCTGTTTCCTTCTCTCTCTTCTCCCTCTTTCCTGCCCCTAGCCAAAAGATGTCTGGCTCGTCTGAGGAAGACTCTGACTATGATGTCACACCATGGCTTGGCGCACCTTCTCCCAATTTCTCACCCTCTTCCAAACCCTCAAATACCTACTAAGGCAGAAGCTTTTCTTCTTGCTTTCCCTTTAGTGCCTTAAGCTAGATTTTCTTCTGTTTGTCAATTAACGTGCCTAAGTCAAGCATCTAACTGATTGCCTACCTAAGGTTCCAGAGGCGCTTAAACAATTCTGAAGATCACCAAGCAAGCCTATATTTTAGGGCTAGGGACCTCTGCCTTTGCAGGATTGAAGCCATACAGTAAAGCTAACACAAGGTTTTGTTGATGTTGAAAAGAACAACTGCCAAAGTATAAATAACTAAACACTTAAAGGAACATAAAGCCAAGGTCATTATTGCTTTGCAATAGGTTGTGATTGTCTATTTCAGTAAATTAGTACATCGGGTGCTTTCTCTTCACTGTGGAAAAATGCTTCCTTTTTGATGTCCTCAAATCATATTTAGTTGCTCAGTGAACAATGCGTCAACTCTGAGATGCAGGGTTATGAAGGATTCTACATTCTACATCTGTGGTGTCTGCTGTTTTCTGCACTGGAGTGGGCTGATAAAGCCAAAAATCTCGGAGACTCTGACCAGTGGAAACCTGGACAGTGTAAAAACTGGCTGCTCTTCTACTGCGTGGAGAAATTTGGAGAACTCCAGGTCCTAAAGGAGAAAAGACAGTTTAGCAATAGTGTCTTGGCTACAGAGTGGTCAGTGTTAAACTCTTTCCAGTCTGAATTTTGAGTGCTTTAAGACTTAATAAAAACATGTGGTTTTATTGCCTGCAGTGCACGGACATGGCACAGGTATGGTGCACATTGAATGATGCAGTTAAAATCTACATCGCAGGAATGTAATTTTGGAGATTTTACCAGAGAGATGAAGGGAGATGAACTTTCTGTTTTGACTATTCCTGTGTCTGTTGATTATATTGTTTTATGTGTCTGGATTATATTAAGTTTTATGCCTTTTCTTAGCTGTTTGAATTCGAAATCTATATCATGAACCTAGTATGTGTGTGAAAGTCCATCTTCATCCTTGAACTTCTCCATTGAGAGCAAAAACATATACATTGTAAGAAATAAATGCATCACTTTCTCCTAAATGAAGCTTTTCAAGTGGGTAATTGTTGAGCCCCTTAAAATCTTCCTTTACTCCCAAAAACTCTCATCTATTCTAAATTACACGGTTCGATTTATCTTCCTGATCTTCTAGAGTGCCCAGGAGACGTTCTCGCCGTGGTGGGTGAGTGAGCATGTTCTGTTTTTTTTTTTTTTTATTCTGCTTGCAATTTGCAGCAAGGTCTTGATTCACCTGCTGTGTCTTGGTTAAGAAACGTCTGTCATTTTAAATGTGCAGGTGTTTGGTTCGATGTGTTGGGCAGAAAGTTAACACTCCCAGTTCGCACCATCTAATTTAAAGCTGTTGTGCTGCAATGTCTGCGTATTTTTCAGTGTTTTGTCAGTTTGTTGAAAATTCCACCATTTCATTTCGAGTGAAGCTGGTATTTCTTGAGCAATATTTAATTAAACGCTGCACAGTGTTGACGAGGCTTTCAGCGCTTGGCTCTGTGTCATCTCGTCCAGCTCTTGCTTAAATGTATCTAATGCTTTTGTTACTTTTCTTTGTACGCATACAGCGAAGGCTCTTTTGACTGCTTGTGAATGTGTGCATTGTAAGGTGAAACTGCTGTAATAAAAAAGAATTTGCAAACCACAAGCTTCAGCTTATTGTTCTAATTTGGGTAAATTGCCACATTGACATGTTTCACAGTTCATTTAATTATAGAAGCAGTTCATTTTCTTAACCCAACAGGAGCAAGTCAATGAGTGACATTGCCTTAGAGCCCATACCGCAGGAGTCTGAAAGCAACATGACATCATGGCAAGATCACCAGTGTAAAGCTGGAGAGGTGATCCTACAGTCCTCAGCCTTGGAGCAAGGGCAGCCAGGGCACATACAAGACATTCAGACCAGGGTGAAGGAGAATGAGGACAGATGGCAAGAAGTGAGTGCTGCATTACTGCCTAAAACAGTTTAAATCATGTGGTTCACATAGCACGGAGTCAAAGCAAAACTGTCTTGTTGTAGTCCTTCGGGGAAAAAGGCCTAAACAGATGTGGTGAATTTAAAAAAAATAAATAAATAAATAAATAAAATATATATATATATATATAGGTCATCCATGGAGGGGCGCTGTAGCATCCATACTGTAATCTCTGTTCACTTCCTATAGGGGCACATCATTGGGCAATGCTACACAAGGATACACTAACTGTTGTTAGCATATTTTCTGCACAGTTGGGGTATAAAGCTATGTGTATTTGTCCTAAACCATTATGGTCTGATGAATGCAGTTGTGTGGAGAATACACAGTAGCCTGTGTACAAGTTTGATGCCATGCTAAGCTTAGCTCAAGCTAATGCTGTATTTGTACTTTCATTACATAAGATGTTTCAGTTATGTAGTCATGACCTACTGTCTTGTTTATAAATTCTACACTGAAATGACCAGTGTTATTTTTATTACATTATTTTTTAATTACCATTTTTCCCCTTCCTACTGAACTGTGATGTCCAAACCTTGGAGTGAACCAAACGGTGACTTCTTCTATGTACCTTTACACCCCTGCTGTGCAAGATAAACAAAATAGTAATATTATATTAATGTGTTTCAGTTATTATGTCTTTCAGTATATTAAAAATGGAGGCAAAAGCATTGTTGCCAGCAGAGCTCTGGGTGTCACATGACTTATATAAACGACCATGCTGGCAGGAAAACTGTAAGCAAAAATGAATGCTGCTCTCAGACCATCATAGTTAAGTGTGCACTTTAATTCCTGAAACACCTGGTTTAACATTTCCTGTTTGAAAGTCTGTTTCAAAAGTTTTGTTTTAAAATGTCTAAAATTGTCTGTACTTCATAACAAATACAGACAGCACACTACCATAAGTGATCAGGGTTTTGTGCGGTTTCCCCTCACCTGTGGAGTGCCCTTCCTGACACCTTAAGGGGGAATACAATCTAAAGACAGTTTTAAGCGAGATCTTCAAACCTTTCTTATTAGCAGAATATATGACTCTAAATTTATTTTGTTGACTGGATTTTATCGTGGTTTTGTTCACTTCCTTTTTACTTTTTTATTCTGTTTTTAGCACTTGATTGAAAATGTAAATTTTGTTATAAATACAAATTATTATAATATCAGGTATAGCCTTAAAGTAATGTTTTGTATAGAAGATTTTAACTGAATTCTAGCAATATAAATAGTATTGTTTGTTCTGTGTCGATACTACTGTTTGCTGACAAATGTCCCGAAATATTTATGTAGGAGTCAGGCTTCATTCACCTTTGCCTTTTTTTTAGCTCCGCAAAATCCCCATCATAATGTTTAGGTTTTATGGTTAGAATCTATAATAAAAGCCTGTAAAATAAGCAGTTACCAATAAGAAGTGTTTTGTACTTGATATGAATAGATTACTGCAAGCATGTACGATCCAATCATTTCGTTTTCTTCCGTTTACTTAGTTTTATGTCATTAAATGTTTTTAATGATATTTAGGAATCCAGATTGCATGACGTCAACTCCATAATGATGATTTAGTAGCACAATTCTTTTAGTCCCTTATCTTTTATCTTAATTTTCTTACTTGTGTTACTTGGGTTAACACAGGACCTGAACAGGTGGAAGAGTCGCAGGCTGAGTGCAAACTCTGACCTGCGCAGAAAGAAAGAGGCAAGAGAGCAACTTGAGCTAATCGCTGGTGGAGGAGGGGCTGACAGCTTGAGGACGGCTGTGCTCAGAGGTGTACAGGAGGAGAGGTAACGCATACATATGCACACATTGCTGTATGTAATTCATGTGTCATTTTTACAATAAGTAAATTGTTCCTAATCTTGGTCCTTGAGCAACCCTGCCCTGCATTTGTTTTTCAGTACTCTAAGTGTATTTGCTTATTAGTTGGAGGTGTTAAACTAAGCAATGGCTGGTCTGTTTGTGTTAGAGCTGCCACAAAAATTTGTGCCATTATTTTTCACAATCAGGGTTTGGAGCCGATTACAGAGTTGAGTGTTGCTTTTGAATGTGTGTAAGTCTTTTTGGTAGTATGGGATGTCACCTGTTCTTTCTTTCTCACTTATTTCTCCTCAACCAAAGTGATCACGACGATGCCCTCGTGTTTACCGCACAAGAGCAGCTTCAGGCCAGACCTCGGGAGCCTTCCTCTGCCCAGGAGCTGTCTGACCGAGCCCTTCCACCTTCTCTGCCTTCAGCTGTGACGGGAGACCCCCAGCTGGGTTCACTGGCTTCAGACGAAGCCTTTCCATCTTCTGAAGCCTCTTCACTTCCCCCAGACTGCAACATGCCTGGTCCTATGAGCTCAGCTGGCTCTGGTGGTGTTAGCACTATGCATGAGGTCCCATCAACCCCCCCTGTGGCAGTTCTCACGAACGGTGCTTGTTATAATGGTGCAATTGGAGGTGATTCACTAACGACTGATCAAAGCCAAGTCACTACAACTGCGTTTTTCAGCCCACCCGAATACACAGACTCTGTAGAGCCCTTATCACCTGCTTTGGAGTCATCTGGTGTTGAGCTCAGCCAGCAGGGTGTAGAGCCTGTCCAGCGGGCCAAGTCCCTGGAAGGTGGTTTTTCAGGGGGAGCGAGGATGTCCGCTTCCATGCCCAGAGGTTTCCGGAGGTCAGAGGGAGGCTCTCGACTCTCCACAGGAGTCACGCCAAGACCTTTTGGAAGCAAGGCATCCGGAGTCTCATCTTTGCCCAGGTTTTACTCTGTGAGTATTTGTCATTTTGTGCATTTTTGTGTGTTGTCATGGGTTTGTTGTGTATGTGTGCATGACTTTAATTATGGGTGTAAGTCTTTGACCTGCTGTTTAACTGATTCTTTAGGACATGATTTGAATTTAATTGCAGTGTAAATCTAAAATCTTACCACTATTTATTAGATTGTACAACCTAAAATAGACTGAATAGTGTGTACTTTTACTGCATGTTATTTTAGATTTAAATTTGAATCCCTAACATTTCTCATTCAGTGCTGGCACCTGAGAACCTTTTTAGATGACACATACTGGTGATTTGTATTCATCCACATGTTGTGGTTCTAATGTTTTTAATGGTGGTGCCAGTCTCCAGTATGTTCTCATTAAGACAGGATGTGGATGCATTGCTGTGTGGACGCTTCTTTCATTCCTCACCTTGTTTTATAGGTCATGGATGTGGGTAACTTTTATACTGCATCTGTAGTTACTGTGTGTTGCCTTTGTCTCGGGTTTTCTTTCAGCTCCTTTCTTTATTATAGGATATAATCTTAAGTTTATTGGTTGTTGTCCCAGATGGTTTTTATTCATTGTATTTAAATGTACACATTGTGAAATTTTCATTTAAACAAACGTATGATTCCTTAATGACGAGTTATTTGCGTTATTTCAATCTTAGTACAACTGAAAATGTCATTAAACAGAGTGAGAATTTCCGAGGCTTTCTTGTATCTTGTAGTTTCCGATGACTACACCCCCTTTTTTTTTGTGTGTGTGTGTTCAGTATGTCTGCACAGTGTTCTGCCTGTGAAGTTTAATGTTACTCTTCTGTGCCTTATCATCTTGCGAATCACACATGAATAATAGAGTGCGGCCGCTGAGCCTCTTCATTCTGCTGGCCCATAATGAAACCCAAGCTTCCTTCCTAGTACCCTGTTCTTTTTCCCTCTCTGTACATGTACATGTGTTTTTCTTTTGTAGAACACTCAAAAAGAAGAAAAAAAATATATATGTATGTCTGTCTCAAGTTTACTTCTACTTACATACAGCACATTTTTAATGCTCTGTGGTCGAGATCTGGTTGTAACAATATGATGTCCACAAAAATGTAGCTTTATTAATGGCAGCCAGCTTGTTGCAGTTTTGACACTGAGCTCATGCATGAAACAGATGTTTTATTTAAAGTCTGAATTTCTTAGGCACGTACTCAGTGTAAAGGCCCTTTTGCATGTGGTTTTGAAGCGTCTGCTAACTTTCCTGCAGGTGGATGATTCCCAGAATACCCTCATCAAAGGGCAAAGAGAGCGACCCCAGCTCCCATCATCATTCTACTACCCGGAGAATGACGTAACCCTGGCCACCAAGGGCCGGAGCTTCTCCATCGCACAAAATGGCAGCAACAGAATGAAGGAAGAAGAGAAGGAGAGAGAGGAGGTGAATCATTCAGCTCCTGAAATTCACTCCTTCATTTCTGCTAGCATGGTGGCCTCTTCTCTAAAACAGAGGGCTATGACTGAAAGCCAGGAGCCCAAGGTGAGGGGGTCTCTCTCAAACAGCGCTTGAACTGAGAGGATAGCCATGGGGAGGTAATCCCCTGATTTTAAAAAAGGTTTTTATTTTTATTAATTAAAAAAATAAAAAATAAACATGCAAAATTGGAAAAAAGAGTCCGCATTCCACATTCTTTCATACAGTGCCTACAAATAAAGGTGATGTACTTGTGAAGAAACTTTCACAAGTTTTGTAGCATTTCTTCAGTTGAGTTAAAGATATGCTGCCCTCCTCAATCACATAGCATTTCAGTGGGGTTTCGAAAACCCTCCTTTGTTTTTCTTGAGCCATTCCTTGGTGGATTTGCTAGTGTGATTAGGACCATTATGCTGTTAATAGCTCCCCCTCTGTTTCAATTTTGAATTTTGGATAGAATGCATCATAATATCTTCAAGCACCTTTTAACATGATGCAGAATTCATAGTTGAATCAATGACTGCAAGCCACCCAGCCCCTGATGCTACACTTATAACACTTACACCACCATGCTTCACATCTGTTATTGGGTTCTCTTCCTGAAAAGCTGCGTTTGGATCAAACAACTCTAACTTCCAGATTCTGTGATGAAGTCTGGGGTTCTTGGACACTTCTTATTGCATCATATAGTCTGCTCTTGGGCTGAATTTGCTGAGGAAGGTGGTGAATTGGCAGTTGTTTGTCAGGCTTGTACATAATTTGTAGGAGTGTATCACCATTATCTGTGGGCACTGTATCAAAGAGAGTGTATTGGTTGCTTGGTTAAATATGTTTTAAAAAGCAATTAATATCTAAATAAATTGACCATGTTGAAATGAATGTAGCTAATGTGTAATGTAAGCTTATGTAGACCAGTTCACATTGTTCTAATATAAGCAGGCTCCATGACTGGTTCAATGCACATGATGATTTAATGTAGAAGGGATTGGACCCCTAGGCTGGTGCTTAATGTAAATAGGTAAATACAAACCAGTCAGCAATAATATTATGACTGCTAACCGGTAAAGTGAATAACATTTATCATCTAGTTATTTCATTACAGTGGCATCTGTTGGGGGTGGGAGATGTTAAGCACAGTGAACCGTTGGTCCTTGAAGTTGATCTGCTGAAAGCAGAAAAATGTAAGAATCTAAGCTACATTAACAGGACCTTATTGTGATGGCTAGACGACTAAGTCAGAGCATCTACAAAACGACAGGGCTTATGGAGTGTTCCAGGTATGCAGTAGTTAGTACCGTACCTACCAAAAGTGATCAAAGGAAGAACAACTGGTGAATTCGTGACAGTCAAGGGCACCCATAGCTCATTGATATAGGAACTGAAAGCTAGTCGGTCTGGTCCAATCCCAAAGTTCAAAGAGAGCACCAGAGGCAGTGCACCAGTCAGAGCTGTTTCGTTGACACGAAGGGGCTCTACACAGTATTGGGCAGCTGGTTTTAATGCTATTCTGTGTCTGTGTGTGTTCTAATTTTCCCCTGCACTTACTGAAGTGTAGTTAGATCTCAAGTGTATGTGTCTGTGTTTACCATAATGTAATTTGAGACTTCTGCTCATGGTTGGTTAGTGTAGATTAAATGATGTGTGGGGGTGGGGGTTTGGAGAGGAAAGCGCTGCTTCAGTATGTCAAGGTGCTCTAGTTTCCCTGCAGGATGCAGGTGACATAGTAGCCTCAGGTGGTGTGTGTGTGTGTGCGCGCGCACGTGTGTGTCTGTGTGTGCTCCCAGGTGGGTTACAGTGATCTGCGAGTCAGTCTAAATCAGAAGCCCAACAGTGATCGGGACTTTGGCTTTAAGGCTCATTGGGATTCCACAGGCGCTCGCATCAAATCTGTCCAACCAGGTAAGAGACTTGATCAGTTGTTACATCAGGCTAATCGTGTTTGTGGATAAGATCTGAAAAAAATTCACAGGCTATTTTGTTACATTTCAGATGAGAATACAGTAATACTCTGTTGGAGTGACCGAGCTTGCTGTTCAAGGAGAATAGTTTGCCATTCCTGTGTAAAACAAAAAAAAGGTGTTCTGATTGGTCATGTCATTTTAACTGGAGCCTGAGAGTTTGTTTTTGTTCTTCTAGTTGTTTTTGGTTATGACTACTGCTGTTGTTCATTTGTGCTGGTTAGGTGGGACTTGATACCTAATGTGTTTTTTGTTTTGTTTTTTTTCTCCTTGGCTTTGAATTATGTCACCTAAAGGGACATTGAGAGAAAAGTCCCAAAAATGTAATCTCTTTTTATCATACTCTCTGGGGATCAAAAAACGCCTTAAACAGTGCTCCCTGTGTGTGGCTCAGTACCTGAAGGGAAGATGAGCATGAATGATTGATGGTGAACAGTGAAGGTGTTGCTTACTGGGTATCCGTCTGATTAGTCATGCATGCTGATGGAGAGATCATGCTAATTGACTATGGTTCTTGAATCAATACAAATGTAAATGGTGAACAAGCTAACGCTACGTTGGGTTGTGCTGTGTTGTGTTGTTGCTGACTGGTAGAATTGTTCCAGATTTCTAGCAATAACTTAAATTATAGCCTAGAAAACTTAGTGCAAGCTTCCATTAAGTCTTTAAAACAAAGCTGTCTATATAGTGATGCACAGAAATGATAATCAGCTAAAGCTACTGAAACTGAAACAAAATGACGGTGTACTGTAATTATTCTAATACCTATGTGCTAAGACATCAAACACCCTCTGGAAAAAAGAATGACTGGGCACCCAACGCAGTTGAAGCCATTATTTGTTTGGCAGAAAACATTCATAGACCGTCATTACGAGGAGAAATTGTGAAGGGGAAAAAACTAAAAATAAAACACCACATTACTAATAATTCCAATTCAAGGCTCCTTCATCACCTCTTATCCAAGAAATTGTCTTTGAAAGTAAGTGTTTTCAGGCTTCCACAGTGGTTGGTTGGGCATTAAGTCATGCAGTAAAATGTTTAAAAAAAAAAAACTGAGTCCAGAACATTTCCATAGACGTATCAGGGGAAAACCAACGATTAATAAGGTCTTCTTGCCCGATGTAAAGCCAGCAAAAATGCCATTAGTTTTGCAGCTTTTTATTCTACATATTAAGTTTATTACAAGTGTATCTAATCTATAATAAATGCTAGCCTACTTTCTGCTATTAATCACAGTTTCCCTTTTTTAATTGCCTTTTTGAGATGATTTGTAAAGGCCGAAGTTGTGATACAGTGTGTAGTCCTTCAAGGTATTTCACAAAGCAGGATTTCTTGCTTAGGCCAATACATTTAGATTGAAGACTGTCAAGATTGTCCCTGAACTCTTCTGTTTGACAGGCTTGACTTGGGCAAATAGTTTTTCAGCTTTCCTAAAAAAAGTGCTTTCTTTAAGCTTGCCTTATTTTATTCCAGTGCAAAGAAAAAATTGAAGTATCGCATTAGAGGATTATACAAAACCAGAATTGTACGATCATGTGCTCTTAAAGAAACTATATTCTCCAATGCTCCAATCACATGGTGTGAGAAGCCAGTTGTACAAGCCCCATTTGGGCCCTGTTGTATGGGCCCTTTACAGGAGATCTGGAGCTCTCCAGAAGTGAGCAGCTGTTCTATTCTAGGACTTTGCTTGAAGTTCTGCTAAGCTTCATCAGTGTGATCTCACACCTGTACTGGTCCAGTATGGACTGTCCATCCATTCTGGCCTCTCGAACTCTGTGCTTTGCTGTGACCCGCAGGCAGCCCAGCCCAGTTGTGCCACCTGCAGGTGGGTGATGAGATTGTCTCTGTGCATGGGCAATGTGTGGCTGAGATGAGCTACGAGCAGTGGAAGGCCAGCATGGATGCTGCTCTGAAGGAAGGCAACCTGCTCATGGATATCCGGCGCCACGGGCAGAACGGTGAGGCAGCGTGGGCTGTGCATGCTCAGTTTATTTCTTCACTTACATTGTAGATGTAGTTTCTCAGGTATGTCATGACACACTCTGCTTCTACTTCCATACTGTTGTCTTCTTTCTTTCTGTCTTGTGTTGCCAGGGTGGAAGTTTGCTTAACAGTGCAGCCTGTAACTAACAGAACAGTGATGGTGTTTTATGTCTCTTCTCCAGCACATTACATATAAAGTTCAACACTAAAACTTTATTAAATTTATTTACATCTGTACTGCAGGATGGGTATAGCATTTACAGCCTCTTTTGTTTATATTTACCCCATTTTCAAGGGGCATAAGAATATTAGTAAGAAAAATGTAAATACCATTATTTTTTTGTTACCTCAAATCCAATCCGCAGGTGTACAGAGTCAAAACAACACAACTGTCACTGTGCAGTTACTTAGACTGTATCTGTCACATCTCTTAGCTTAAAATGAAGCTGTTTCACAATTCAGTGCTGTGGGTGTTGTCAAGGTGGGGATGGTGGTCTGTCTGTCTCTTGGTGTTGCGTCCACTACAAGCTATTTCTATCATACAAATATACAAAAGGACATTTTGTTTGGTGGGCTCATTCAACTGCAGTGGTGTCTTCTCTCTTTCTTACATCAGTCTTGATTGCCCTGAGAATTTCAGCATCCAAATTGATTTTAAATTCTTAACCAATTTGGTGTTTTATCTCCGTTTCATCTCAGTGGTGTTCTCTGTCCAGTTAGACTTCGTTATAATATTAATTTCCAAACGGAGGCAAATTCATTCCATTCAGTTAAAGCCAACCAATTGTTATTGACCGCAACAAATGCCAATAATACCCAGTACCGTCTTTCTTCGATTCTGTGGATGTGTGTGTTTTGGACACTGGACTCAGGCTGGGGCAGCAGCCACCCATCCCTACCATTTAAAAGCCATAAGACCATCAATCTGACCAGTGCGGATTCAACGCTTGTAGGTCGTCCAGAGCACTGCGTCATGGTCAGCAGCTCCAGCTTGCCCATGGAGAAGGTGCCTGAAGCCAAGGTTAATGGCCATAATGTTAATGTGAGTATGCTGCACAGAGGAAATGCGTAATGTTTAATGAAGCATATTGGCTTATTTTCAATAAGAGCATTCCGCATTTTTCTTCTCAGAACTATATGCAAGTCTTACTGTTCGGGAAGTGGTGTGGATTAAAAAGCCCATATTCTGGAAAACCCCTTTTTAATTTTAAATATATATATTTAAATAAGTGTTTAATTTAGCATGTAAACCCCATTTAAAGTTTCATAATGCATGGTTACTCCCCAGTCCATACAATCCATATATGGAAACTAATCTGTAAGAACAGCCTGTTTTGAATTTACCGTTGTTCTGGTGCCATGGGAACTAAAAACTTAATTTCCATATATCCTCCCACTTGCTCATTTACATCTCATGAAGTCACAGTAACGAGCAGCCTTTGTATATTCATTTAATATAGGAAGGTTGTTTTGTTAAAAACTGTATACACGTATGTTTTAATACAAGGAAAGGACCTGGGTCTTGTTAAGGTAATTGCTCTATAGGAAAATAAGTGTATGCCCTTTGCCCATGTATCCGGTCTACCAAGAAATAACCGATATGGGTGAAGTTTCTGCTTCTAAAGTTACTTACTGGAGCTGCAACACTACAGATGATAATTTAATGGTAGTTTGCATCACACAAACTGCATGCCTAAACCATAACACACTGAAGTGCAAAAAATAAATATCGAATATTGGTTTTTCGAATATGTTTGGATCAAGGGAAAATCTTGAAGTTTGATTTTTCTCCTTATGTCGGAGTAACAATCATTTGTCTGCTAAAGATATTTATGAATGCATATGTGAGTTTATGTTGCCTGTAATATAGTAATGTCTGCCTCACTGTTTGTTTAGGGTTTGCCAGTGAAGGCAGCCAATAGAAATATCCATGACAGTCCGGCTGTAACAAGAAACAAAGGTAACCACTACATTTGTGCTTGTTAACTGCATCAGATTAGCCCCAATTTAAATGTGGCATTTGTTTCATCACTTGAAATGCAGTGGAAAAAGTTCACTAGTACAAGAAAAGAAACCTCATCTAGCTTCACGTATACTTACTGTTGCCCTTTTCTTTTAAATCTGTGTAGAATATGAGCGCATAATTATGACAAATCGCAAAAGACGGTTAGAATTTTTCATGCAAAAAGGTAAACTGATGCTCAGTCCCTACAGGCATCAACCTGCTTGTGCTTTATGGGTTATTGGCTGCTTAAAGTTAATTTGTGTCTGTGCTAAATATGGTTTTACTGGGGTGACACTCTAATTCACAGATTTCTGCTTTAGTGCAGAGGTTCCCAAACTTTCTGCAGGGGCCCTTCTTTTGTAGATATGGTTAGTTAGTTAGTTAGTTTTATATTTTTTGATTTTGCAGACTCCACTGAGGGAAGTATTAATTTCTTAGCTATAAGACTCCGGCTTCGATCGGTGCTACTATATTAAACGCAGACACCATCACATTGTCACTGGTTTTGAAAGCGAGCTTGTTCTTCCGTAAGATTGGCAAGAATTTTTCATGCTTTGGCAGCTTTTGACAGCGTTTGACGTTGTTTTTTTCGTTTACGTGTTTACAAAGATAATTTCAAAAACCATGCTCATACGGATGGGATGTGGGATCTATGTGGCGTCTAATCATGTTCAGATTCAAAGGGTCATAGACTAGTATTTTGGACACGCAACACACTCTGGTCTCTCCTCAATACACACCGTTGTATCAGTGAAGCCGATATATGCCATTTGGCTTGCCGTGCCCCCTTTTGCAATTGCTCGGAGTCCCCCTCTAGAGGTTGCGCCCCCTTAGTTTGGGAACCCCTGCTTTAGTGTGCCTGTTGTGTAGTGCTCATCTGTTACATGTGGAAGCACTTTCTTTTACAGTCCTCTTGAAGCAGAGGAACTTTTTTGCCAAAGTTATGGCACCAAATATTAAAAAGGGAACTCTTGGACCTTAAATATGTTACTAGAGTAAATATTAAATGTATTTACTCTTAATGGATGGTTCTTTATCAGATAACCTGTTTCATGGAAAATCTAAATTTTGAAATGAAAAACTGACAATGTAAATACTGTTAAATTTTCAAAAATTACCATTAATTTACCAGTACGGTCCATCAGTGTATGGAAACTAAACTTTAAAAACATGTTTTTTGTTCATGATGTTACTTCACTGAAGGCAAAACATATATACACTTCAACTTACAGCAGTTTAGCCCTGCCCATTCATCGCATTCGTATAGCTGTGTTTCAGCCAAGACTCCTTTTTTAGTGCAAGGCCAATCAGAACAGAGACCATATATGTGATAAGGCAAAAAAAAAAATGGCATCACATTGGTACAAAATTCTGCAAAAACATAAGCAGACTTCAAATGTAGGATCTGGGCCACTTAAACTAGATGTGTAAAATTAAATTGTTTTGCTTAAATGTTTGAGACCTTAAGTTCTTTAACACTCCTCTCATTTACAAAGGTTTCTTTAAAGAATCATCTGCTAAAAGGTTTCTTGGACCACAAGGTTTTTTTTTTTTCCTGTGGCATCACTAAAAACATTTTTTTTCGCACCTTTTATATTAGGACAGATCGTTTGGTACAACATCCCTGAAATCCAGCTTTCTTCTATCTATATGTTTGCAAATCTGCGCTCATTCAGAGAAGCAGATATGTAGGAGTACAAATCTAGTTAATCAAACAAGGAAACATCATCTCTTAGTCAACACAAACTACAAAAAAAAACAAAAACAAAGGAGAACGGACTCTGCAGTAGCCTTTTAAATTACACAATACAGTTTTGTTTTGAAGGATTACGATGCAAACCTTTTACCTCTCCAGGTTCCTCTGTTTCTGTGGTGGACTCTTGGGTCTACCTCTGTGGTAAATGAAGGCAGTGTGTGCTGTGCCTGTCTGCTGTGCTTTTCATGCAACTTTTAAAACAGTTGTGCGCGTGTATACGTTACAATAATCAGTGTAAATTAGTGTTTTGCTGTGTGGGTGCTGCGGGTGGTGTGTAAGCTGAAATCTTAAATATATTCCACATTCAACTTTTGACTTGTTTTACGCTTCCTCCCTGCTACCAGGAGGTTCTGAGTCTGCCATTTCAGATGTAAGTCAATACTGTTGTTCATTCTCTTGATTTTTTTTTATATTAACTGCCTATTCATTTCTTAATACCTTCATGTTTTCTCCTTTGTTAGCTGCAGGTTCCCTCCATCAGTGCCTCATCGTCACGCTGGTCGTGGGACACAGAGGAGGAGAGGAGGAGACATGAGAAATGGCAAATGGAGCAGGAGCGCCTCCTGCAGGTAGAGGCAAAGACCTACTCTCTTAACTGCAGTGGGTGTAGTGTAGTGTGGCAAAGCTTGCTTTACTTCCATACCTACAGGAAAGCTGTAAGTGAACCAGTTTCTTAATGCTTGGTGGAAAAGCTGGTTATCTATGAAATATGCATCATTTTTTAGACTTACATTTTTTTGATCATGCATTAAATTACCAGTAAAACATTGACAGATTGTTTATTCTAAAACTTTTGAGCGGAAGTGTATGCTGCAATCATGGTGATATCTTTTCCCAAGAAGTCAATGGTTATTTCAGCAAGACAATGCCAAGTCTCATTCTGCATGCACTACAATGGCGTGGCTTTGTAGACACTGTGCGAGCTTTGACTGATCTAATAGCAGTCCAGATCTGTGTTCTGTTAAAAATGTGTGGCGCAGCATGAAGAGGAGAATCAGACAACGGCCACCACAGACTGTTTGAAAGCTCAAGTCTTCTGTCAAGCAAGAATAGACAAGAAATTCACTTGCAAGGCAGCAACGATTAAAATAATCAATTTCCAAACGATTAAAAAGTGTCATTTAAAGGAAATATGACATAACAGTGGGGTAAACACTCCTGTCTCAATGCTTTCAGCTCACTCAAAAAAAGGTTAAGGTCTAACTGTTTTCTATAGTTGCAAAATACATTTAAGTTGGTCAGTTAAAGGTTAAACGTTTTGTTCATCTTATTTGCATTTAAAAACAACAACTTTTCCACAAATGGCGTTTGTACAATCAGCATGTTGTCTGTGTGTTAGGAGAAATACAGGCGTGATCAGGAAAGACTGGATGAGGAATGGAGGAGAGCTCAGCTGGAAGCAGCAGGAGAGGAGTACAATGACCCTGAGGTCAGACAAGCAGATGTATCACTAAAGCGTAACATTCCTCAAGTATATTTCCGTTCCTGTGTTCTCATGCCTGTGGAATCTTTAGTTCTTTTTAGTGCTGTCAAACGATTAAAATGTTTAATCAGATTAATCACAGGGTTGCTGTGAATTAATTTAATAATTAAATATCATCAATTTTTCATCTATATAAATCGCATTTCATTTTGCATGAGCAGACTCAAGAAAAAAGGATATATATGCACTTAACATGTTTATTGAACATCTTAAACATTCATGTTAACAAAAAAACTCTCTAAACATTTATCCACGTTAATGTGGCCCTATTACTCCTCTTTCAGCCAGTTACTAAGACAAACTAACTTGTTGACAAGTAAATAGATGTGCAGTAACACAAAGATAGTTACTGTTACTCACAGACGTCCAGTAGTCACCTGTCAGGGCGACATGTTTGGCTAGAGCTAAATCCTCGTGCTTTTTTTCCTTTTCAGTTTCACAGAGCCAATGAATTTTGACATTATCGTGCGTCTTGTTGGAGCCTTGTACAATGCATCTTGAGAGGCAACTTACAAAACCTTTGTAAAGCCCGTGTCCTCGACGATATTAATAGGTCTGCAGTTTGTTGCAATCCACTTGGCTATTGTGTCAGTCAGTCTGTCCGATGTAGACTTACTGAGGTCCCGACGCTCCGTGAGAGTGGTTTGACGCAAGCTGGGCAACGCGTTAGCCAAAGTGCTAGCAGCATCCCCGACTAATGTATGCTTCGCGTTAATGTGGTATTTTAAGCTGGAAGTGCTTCGGTGAAAAGAAATCCTTCCCTGCACAATGTGCATAATACTTTTATGTCGGTCGACTGTTATGTCTTGGTTTTTTTATACTTAAATTTCCCACCATGAGGGCCAATGTGCTGTTTATCATCTTCCATATTGAGTCGATTGGTTCGGCTGCCTGTCACTGCCAGATCAACTGCCCATTTGCGCATGTGCGAAAGTAATTTTACTTGGACAAACTGGCCGAAATGCGTTGACCGAGACATTTCAGGTATTTTGAGTCATTCTGCGCTGCAGATGGGTTAATTGCGTTAAAATTATGACCAGATCAAAATTATGACCAGATTAATCATATCATCATGATTAATCCGCGTTCTTTACATTTTTTTAAAATTATGTAATATATTACATTAAATATAAAAAGTCCTAATCATATGTTCCAAATGAAGTGTTGGTTTAAGGTAAAAGATATTGTGGTTATAATTGATTTTTACACTGTGTGGACGACTGCCATATTGTCTATATAATGAGGCAAAGATGCACTTTTGACCACAGTGCTGAGTACTATTAAGAAACCTGTGAGCACAGTTGAAGAATATGTTGATCATGTAGCTAATATTTCACAGCAAAGCCATTTTAAGCACTGTACACGTACAGTAGTTAGATGCCAAAGTTGTTTTAAACATGAATTCCACTCACTAGAACCCATTAATTCTCTTATTTTCCCTCTTATCCTCCATAATTATTGACAGGAAAGACCCCTTTCTATGTCTAATGGAAACAGTACACCTCACACCTCCCCTGCTTTCCTCTACCAGTCAGCATCCTCCACTTTTTCCAGTCAGCGTACTGCAGAGATCGGACCAGTGCAGAGCAGGCAGGTGACCGTTCAAATAGCAACAGGCCGTCAGTCCAAGGAGGAATGTGACTCATCAGCAAAGACTACTCAGTGGTAAGGGAGGGGAAACTTTTTTTCCCTGTATAAACTTCAGTATTATGGTATATCCTTCTCAAGCTGTTGCTTTTGCTGCCAGTCTTCTTTTGTCCTTAAAGCACTATAACAACAAAAGAAAAGGTTTCAGTATAATGAAAAATGCGAACATGTGTGATGGGTCCACTTTTAGCATTATGCACATTAAATATCATAGTTTTAATTATATATTTCTGTATAATATTTTAAGTTAATTGCATGTTTTAAAGGTGTGTGTTCATGTGTGTGTGCATGTACACACCGTGATGTTTAGAATAAAGGGCACAGCAGGACAATGAAAGCAGTAATCATGAAAATCCTATGTTATAAGAAGGCATCTGCTGTGTGTTAAACTGCTGCAAATGTACTGCTTTATTCTACATGTCTGCTGCTTGTTCCTTCTATGATGTATGTCAGGCCTAATGAGTCCTATGGATTTACTGCGCTTACAGCCCTGGACAGGTTAGTCTGCTTCTGTGCTTGTGCCTTAAATAAAAAAGCTTTGTGTTCCATAAACAGGCTGTATATATATTTAATCTGACAAAAAGGCAACACTTTTTTTTCTTCAGATTTGCCTGTTTTATTCAATTGTCTTGATCGGGTGTTTTTAACAGGAAGAAGTCCAAATCTACACCAACACTTGACAGCAGTCACAAGCAAAATACTAGAGGTCTGAGCATTCTTGATGTTTTTTTCTTTTCTTGTGTCCTAATTAGCCTGTGTACCTCTGGTCCGTTGACTCTGTTTCCTGTCTGTGTTGGCTGCAGTGAGTATTGAGAGGAGAGGGCGAGTGTCTCAAGCAGAAAAAGAACGGCAGCAGATACTGGAGGAGATGAGGAAGAAAACTCCGCTCCATACCGACAGCAGCTGGATCCGTCAGCGCAGCTCCTGCATCATTTACAAAGAGCCCATCAATGTGGCACCGATGAGGAGGTTTGTGTCATTGAGCCATATGACTCATACTGTGTCGAAACTTGGTGTGTGTTTGGTAATTATTTATTCCTTATATTTAAAACTGTTATCTGTGAACACGTGTTTGGACTAGAGCTTTTTAATGGTCTGTAATTTTCTGAAAGTATTCAATTGGGTCACTCGTTTCCTCGATTATATGATGTCCTGCCATGTCATGCTATTATTAGGTTGGAGTCTCCCTCTTTATTGCATATGGAAAGAGGTGAAATGGCTGTCTGAACAATTTCTGAACCTAACCTCTAAAATCTTTTGAGAATCATACTTGCTCCCA
This sequence comes from Arnoldichthys spilopterus, assembly GCA_037974385.1. Taxonomy (NCBI): domain Eukaryota; kingdom Metazoa; phylum Chordata; class Actinopteri; order Characiformes; family Lepidarchidae; genus Arnoldichthys; species Arnoldichthys spilopterus. The sequence continues at coordinate 20,662 of JBBPDA010115978.1, forward strand.
CTTACAATTACAGATATGAGTCTTTGGACAACCTCCACAGCAGCAGTTCCTTGTCCAAGCAGTTCTCCACTATATCTAACCCAGCCCGGCCTCACTCTGCTATGGGCAACATTACACCTTACAGAGGTTACTCTGGTCGCTGCAGCCTGGGCCCAAGTTCTGCTATTTTCTCCAGCTCCTCAAAACAGAGCACCTGGTCTCGACCTTCTTCCACCTCTTCCATGCCACCAATCTCACCTGGTACTGAAGAGTCACTGTCCAGTTCACAGCAGCAGGGCAGGTACGACTTGGGTCTCAGTCAAAGGTTAATTTTGGCTGTTACATAAACCTAGATTTTGAATACAGAACAATTCTTTTGGACTATTGCAGTTACATTTTATTTTTTACTAGCCTGTCTGACTCTTTATCCTAATGGAGTTCGTTAAATGCGTTAAACTTGCTAATATCTGGAAAAACTGGGTGTTTGATCTCTCAGTTTGTGTTTAAATGAACTCATGTCTAAGACACCCCACATTTTTACACTATTGTTTGAAGTGCACCATATCTTTTTATAGTGGTTTACAGTACATGCCCCAAATCAACCCTGCTATTATCATTTTGGTGCTGTAATTAATCAATCAGCAGGTTAATAAACCCTCTTGAGCTAAAGTGCCCGTGCTGAAGCACTAATGTGTTCAAATAAAATTGAAATTGATTGCGTATGGTCGGTGCTGAGCAGGCGTACACCAGATTTTAGTAGAGCAACTACTTTGAACCCAAGTTATTATAGCATTTTCTGTGGGGTTGTTCCCTAGTGGGTTAGTTCTGTAATTCATCCACTCGTTGTTGTTGTTGTTGTTGTTGGACCAAACAGTGCATCATGTTTGGCCTAACTGTGCCATTGCCATACCCTGTAGGATGGTGAGTGGAAGGCGGATTTGCTCACGCTGTGAGCAGCCGCTGGGTAAGGGAGCAGCCATGGTCATCGACTCTCTGGACCTGTGCTTTCACATTGGGTGCTTTAAGGTGAGCCAGGAGGTCACCTGATATCTGAGACACCTGCTGACCTGCCACAAGTCCTCTACAACTTGGCTTGCTGGTTAACCTGAAACCTCTAGGAGAACTGCACCCTGCACATTACCTAATACTAACAGAACCTCACTGTCTGTTGGGTTAGGCATCGCATCACATGCTGCTTAATGGGCTAAAGTGGTATGGCTATTACTAGCAGTAGACTGCTATTAAAAGTGGTAGATCTTATGGACAGTTTCTCTCAGCATTTTCTCAGTGTTGCTTAGTAAGGCTGCATGATTAAATTACATTTGTCATTTTTGTGCTGCAATAAACACATTGCAAAGGCAGCGATAATGGAACAAATTCTTTTGTTATTAACATTACCATAGATGACTAGAGTTTGATTACAAAATTGATTAATCAGGCACAATTATATTTTATTATTTAAACCATGGGTATATGAATTATACCTAAAGCAATTTCTATTTTACTAGAGGCTGAAACCACTTTTAAGGCCTTATCTGTAAAAACTGATCTTTAAAAACTCATTTGCTGTGTTTGTGGAAAAATGAAGGAGGAGTTTCAGGCAGCAAACCATAGTGTAGAATGCTCAAACATACAAGATTCCATATTGTCCTATTTGTCACATACATAGTTCTACAACATGTGGCGAAATGTAACCTGATTACTCCTGAGACTGCAAATTTTAAATAAAAAAGTTAAAATAAATGAATAAATCTAACAATTGCTATATTAATAAGTACTCATGGCCATCAGTTAGTTATATAGCAGAAGCAGCTCTTTAATTTTTAGAATATCTACTGGCTATGCATCCAGTCAGAGATGCAGTAAGAATTTTTTCCATCTTGTATCATTACAATGTGCAAAAGTTTTATTATACATTTTAAATTCATGTCCTGCAGCTGTAGGTCCTACTAAAATGTTCACATTCTAGCCTTAGGAATATCTTTCATATATTCAGGAAAAATATTTTGGATGCTGTTTGGATTATGTAAAAAAATATATATATCTCGATTTGCATAATTCATTCCAATCCTGTCACCTGTCATGCCATCTTGAAGACAATGATGCAGAATTCACCTGAAGATAAGTTAATAGTAAAAAGCGACTGTATTTACTGTTTTAGCCCTACAATGCTGCATGTGGTTTGGTTGCCTGTGGGTTCTCAAAAGCTTGAACATGTCAGTGGCTGACCTGTCTGTTCCTGGGCAAGTCAATTATAGATCATGCTGCTGTTCAGAGCTTTATTTACTTGGGTTGCCTCATTGTTTCCTCACAGATTCACCCTGCACTAACCTTTTAGGTTCTTAATAATAGCTGCTGGCTCTTGCTGGGATGTAGGTGTGTTCTCACAAAATGGCACATGTGGTTTTTATTGGTTCTCCCCTGGGCTTAATCAAAGCTATACTGATAATTGAGGCTCTTCCAGTGTGTCTTCCATGGTTTCATGTCATTATATGGGCCTTGGTGGTGGGACTGTTTAATTGGCTCTTCCTTATTGCTAATGGATTCCAATCAATAGCTATTCTCATTGACTTATTCTGGATCAATATGGCTCTTTTTGTTCTGGTTCAGGGGTAGCAGAATAGTGATTTGTGTTTTTTTGTGTGTGTTTTTTTGTTTGTTTGTTCAGTCTGCAGTGATTAGAGAGCTTGGCAGCTGTTTGTAGTTTAGCGGAAGCTGTTTGTCAGTGTCACCCTTTTGAAAACACTATTACGGTCTTATTTCAACCGATTAGAAATACACCACACACTATGGGAAGTATATGTGACACTATGCTAATTTGCTAAATAAAGTGGCATAGGCCATAAACTCTACTACTCTCCGGAGCTCTGGCGCCGTTAATCACTTTCAGTTTTTTGTAAAACCTTTTATATATTTTTTTAATAGAATATTTATTTATTTATTTATTTATTTATTTATTATTTTCATAAAAATGATATTCGTAGCCAAAGCTGAAAGGTGGAAATGAGGCTAATACAGACTGTTAGTTGCAGTGAGAAGTTCAGAGGACCAGCAGAAAAATTTGTTTTTTAAAAAAAAAAGCTGATCCATGATCATTTTCTAAAGCTTGAGCTCTTCACTGTACTGTGTCTCACTGTTTTACATTTGAACTTGATTTATTTTATTTTTATTTGGTCCATCAGTGCGTCAGCTGCAGGACTGACCTTAGCAGAGGCTCTCAGTCCAGAGCTCAGGTGCGAGTCCGACACCGACAGCTCTTCTGTGACACCTGCTACGGCAGACTCAGAGGTGAGCCTGATTGAACTCTATTAATTCTTTTTAAAAGTGTTCTTTAGATGGCGTCCATTTTCTGGACATATTAGTATCCAACCCTAGAACTGTGGTCATTTGACCTCATGGGCATATTTGATGCTTACATGATATAACACAGTCATTCACGTGATATTAGGACTTAAGTAGTCTTACCATGGTCATTAAGGCATTAATCATATGTCTGGACTTCTGATTGGCTGGCTAAATTGCATGCTGTGAACAGACAACAAATACAGAGAATAAGTGTCTCCTAAACCCCCACTGCACAGATCTGCAAATGGAATTTTTGCAATAGATTTTTCTACCTGTAATGTGTTTTACTTTATAAAAGCTGATTTGTTAAACACACAGTGTATGTGTGAGGGTGTGTATGCAGACGTTAGAACATCACTGGTCAAATGACATTTACATTTTAGAAATATTAACAAAAACATAACACATCCTATATGGAGAACATACTTCTGCATACTTTAATGCACAATTGTTTTTATCACATTAAAATATCCAAAAATATTTGATTTCTGTATATTTTAACGATCTTTTATTAATCTCTTAGTACACGAGCATGATGGAATATCATTTCAGATGAACACAAGGTATATGAAGGAAAATACAGAACCTCATTCCTTGTCCCAGGAAGTGCTTTTATATATTGCATATTCTAGGTCTTACGTTATTTAGGAATGGCTTTCAAATATGCCAGTTCTACCTCTAGAGTGGTGTGTCCGATATTCCTCAGGTTACAAGGCAAATATCAGAGATTGCTGGTAGTTTATTTGAAATGCAGCATAAAAAAGCATATTGTAAAAATGGATAAGTACATATTTAATCATTTTACAGTGATTAAAGGTATGCACACTGTAGTATTCCATAATGATCTGGATCCATTTACCTTTGCAGTTATTTTCACCCAGAACTTGTGTGTGTACACTGATCCATGTAGTGTGTAATAAACTACCAGCCCCCCCCCCACCCACTACACTTTGCCAATTTCTCTGTGTCCATTTTATTCCTAAGTTAAGGTGAAAACTGAGCTCTGTGCAAAGGTTTTGGCACATTTCATATACCTAAAGCTGCCAGTTGTCTTTGAACAGTGTTCAATAGTAATCAGCAGAAAATACATGCATCTGCTTTTTTGTATACTAGTTGTTTAAACATGAAAAAAACACAAAATCTGCAAAAAAGATTAGACATGCCAAAGAAATTACATACCAATTGTCTTTAATAAATGTAATAATTACATTTCTACTAAACTGATCCTGTCTCAATAGTACTTTATACTGTAATGATGATCAGTGGTATAGTCCTGGTCACAGCTTTGTACAAGCTGTCTAGCACAGTGAAATGCAGCTCTGATTTACATAAAGCATTAAGCACATCTGAAGCTGTTTAACTGGAGCAAAATGAGTGAGACGGTGCGAAATTAATCATGAGTCACTTGACAGTTAGCTATTAAATTTGAAAGTGGAAAATTTAGATTTTGAACATGCTCTATGAGCTTTGGGAAATTGGTGAGATGAGAGAAATGTTTTACTCTGCTAAAATATCAGCTTTTAGGAAGAATGGGGCTGTTAAATTGTCACAATTTGTAAGCATTTTCAGCAACAATGCAAAGCCAGTAACGTGCGTAAGGTGCTTTTTCTCGCTTTACGGAATGTTCCTATTCAACAATCTCTTTCCAGTCCGTCCCGGCATCCCCAAGTGATCACAGCACATTCCAGGACATCCCAGAGAGGCCATCGCCTGAAAATGCTTCTGACACAGCAGCGGAGAGCACAGCCTAATACTGACCCTGACAACAGCCTTCTGCTTATTGCCTTTTTACACTGGTAATGGATTAGATGTTTATGTATGATCTTGTAGGTTTTTTCTGCGGTCTCCTTATGAAATTGGAAACTCTCGCTCGCTCCTTTTATTTTCTCTTGAATTGACTTCAGTTGAACCAGACTAAACTAGACCTCCACGGAGTCTGATTATCTGCACCATAATATTTACACTATGTCCTTGTCTATTCCAGTAATAGATTATTTTGTGTAGTTAAACTTACAACTTATCCATGAAGTGCTTTAAGGTAATATTTAGACATAAATTTCAGCTTGCAAAATATGCATCGTTTGGATCTTTGTATCTTCTCTCATTCTTACTCAGTATGTACTTAAACACCAGATATAAGCACTTTCTATTTCTATGCACAAGCTTTAGGTTTTGGGGAGCAAAGTTAAGTCTGATTTGTGTTTGGGAGAAGTAACAGTGTATCTGTCTATCTCTATCTATCTATCTTAAAATGAACTGCCTTATATTTGTAAATAAAAGGATACAATATGCATTTTATTCATATGACTAGTTTCACTGATACTGGTTTTAAGGTTGATTTCCCAGACAAGGATTAAGCTTAGGCCTGGACTGTGCATCATTCTAAATGGAGGTACTCAACTACGAAATTACTAGGTATAACCCCTGTCTGGAAAACCGAACCTAAATCTCTTGGACAGTCCACTTGATGGCACTCTTGGCCTGAATTTTCTTGGCTGAGGTGCTGATAGAAATCAGACAGAAGTCAGTGCAGTTGCTAATGGAAATGGCCTGGGTTTGTGTGGAAGAAACTGATGCTAAATCAGTAACAGTGAGCAACTTCTATCCAAAGCAGAAGTGATAGTTTTACATCTGCAAAGTGAACAATGCCCATCATTATGTCCCATGGAGAAAATGGTTATATCATCAATGTAAAAACGCTGCAATTCAAGGGACATTATCAATGCTCAATCTCACTGTCCATTCTTCTTGTTGTTCTTCAAAAAAACTACATAATTTGATCTTCTGCTGATGTAACATATTTGCTTATCAGTCGTGTTCATGTGCAAATGGTTTAGAATTCTTCCATAAGAATTGAAAAATGTGATTAGGATCAGATGTGGGTATAAATTTTCCAGACGACACAATACGCTGAGCCTCTGTCTGCTTTTCTTCAGCTTTTATTATGTGTGTCCCATTAGCATGGTGAATTATTAAGCTAATAGGGAAACACTGTGCTTAATCTTCATTTGAGCACTGAGGAAGTTGCTATGGAGCTTTAACAACCATTTTCCCCTTTTGATATTAATCCAAAATGACCCTGAAATATTCACCCCTGATTAAAGCACTATCCATAGGGCAGGCTGGTTAGTGTACAGCGTTGTGTGTTCAGTCATTGCCTGCTGTAATGACTTTTACCTGCATGTTCTTTTTCCTGTCTGGTTTCTGTCTCGCTTGTCTTAAACTCTTAGCTGTTATTTTTTCTCTAGATCCTTAGTCTGGTCTTCAGTTCCTCTCCTTAAAAGGACCTGAAAGGAACTAGACAAGGCTGCAAGTAGTCTGGACTTGGCTCAGCAAATACAACGGTCAACTTCAGTTTTGTTTTAAAAGTTGACATTAAATGGATAACGGAGCTTTTCTTTCTTCATTACTGTTGTTTTTATCAAAGGACTTCCTCACTCTCTCTCAGGAGGATACGTCTTCCTGCCTTCCATATGTTTTCTCAGAATGAAACTTTTGACTGCAGCTCATCTCTG
>JBBPDA010115998.1:0-28592 GCA_037974385.1 Arnoldichthys spilopterus
TCCTTGCCTCTGTCGCCCTTGGCTTGCTCTTTGGGGGCTCGGACCCGGTTTCTGTAAAGCTGCTTTGTGACAACGTCTGTTGTAAAAAGCGCTATACAAATAAACTTGACTTGACTTGACTTGACTTGACTTGAGTGCACCACAGTCAGAGCTATTCCAGCAGCACAGGGACAACCTACTCAACATAGCAAGGTGGTTTTGTATGATATGCTTTATTGTAAATGATTCTGGATGTTGTTTAACAGGATCTCTATAACTGGTTTGCATTTGATAAGGTTGTTCACAAAGTGTTTTGTGAAGTTTCTGCATCAAACCAGAGCCAGTTCATAAAGAGCATGGCCAGTACTATACAAAACAAAAAGTAAAAAAAAAAAACAGCAGTTTGAAGGAAATGAGCATATATGTCTTGTATTGTAATCATATGCAAATTACAGTGTTTCTGCAAAACCCCCAGATCAACCTAGTGATTGTGGACACATTTCTCCACACCACTGATTCTGTGATTAAATATTGTAGGAACATCCTCATGATTTTATAACGTAAGGGTTCTTGGTTTAAAAAAGGTCAAAGAAAGAAACACTTTGAACCTCTGTGTGTTGGTTATTGGTAGTAAAATGCCTGAATTGTAAACAGGCATTTTTATTTCCTTGGGGGTGTGAGGGTTGGAAAAAGGTGGAGGTACAACAAAACAAAGGTAAAACCAAATGATGCCCCTGCACATATGTATAAGTAGGCAATGCTCCACATGCACCTGCATTATAGTATGCACTCAGAACCCCAAGAAACAGGAAATGCGTGAGTGTGTATAAACCACAGTGATGACAGAAACTCAGCTCTTCATCTCCCCAAAACTCAGCTCTAGCTTACTCCAAAAATTGTACTGCAGTCAGTTCCCACCTCGCAGTGTGATTGGCTGAGAAGCTTTGTACTATAACGTTAAAACCCTGTTAAGTGTCACTACATTTTTGAACCTGCATCCTAGCAAAAAAAAGCTGTTGGTTTATACAAAACAAGTACCAACAAACAGATATAAGCTGATCAGCCATAACATTAGCACCACCTGACTAATGCTGAGTAGATTCCTCATGCTGCTGAAACAGCTCTGACTGTTGTGCACTGTGTGTTCTGTGTTTTGTGCAACAGTAGCTCCTCTTTGGAACGGGACGAGACAGGCTAGCCTACACACCCCATATGCATAAGCCATGTCTTGAATTCACCAGTTAGTCTTCCTTAGATCATTTTTGTTAGGTACTACTATTGCACACCTGGAACACTGCACAAGACGTGCTGTTTTGGAGATGCTCTGACTCTGGTTTTCTAGCCTCGCCCATTTTTCCTGCTTCCAGCACATCAACTTCAAGAAATGACTGTTCACTTGCTGCCTAATATATCCAACCCCTGACAGGTGCGATTGTAATGAAGTAACTAGATAGTCAATGTTATTCACTTTACCTTTCAGTGGTGTTAATGTTATGGCTGATCGGTGTATATGTATTTATGAGGATATTTCCTTTATTTCCAAAATATTTCTACTGGCTTTAGGTCAAGACTTTGACTTGGTCATTCCTAAACATAAGCTTTATTCTTTAACTATTCCTTGGTAGAATTATTTGTGTACAAACATTGCATTTCTTATTTATACCAAAGGTTTTGTATTTTCTTTTTATTTTCCCATTAGGCTTCAGACTGACATGGTCCTTTTGGAGAGCAGTGACTTTTTCTTTGCAATCCTGCCATGTACACCATTGTTTCTGCGTGATTATGTTACAGCAAACTCATGAACAATAAGATTATCCAGTGTGAGGACTTTAATTAAAAATTACCCTTGGCTCCTTTGTAATCTTGCAGACTATTAAACATCTCGTTCTTGGAATAATCTTTGTTGGCCAAGCACTCACGGAGAGGTTGACAATGGCATTAAATTTCCACAGTCTGCTTGACTGCGGACATGATGGTTGCACAAACCAAAGATTAAACTTTGATGGATCCATTTTTTTAATCAAACAAAGTTCACACCAGATTGTTATTGCACTGACAGAAAACACCTCACCTTTAAATAAACTTCTAAGGTACACATTTTTTTCCCACACACAGATCTTTAATATTAGATCATTTTCCTAAACACATGAGCAAGTATAATATTTGTGTAATTTGTTTAATTGGGTTCTTATATCAACTTTTAGGACTTAAAATCAAATGATATTTTAGATCATATTTATGCAGAAATGTCGAACATTCTAAAGGGATAACAAACTTCACAGACCTTCTAAGGCAAATACTAATTTTATCACAGAAGTTGCTGTTTTTTTGGCAGGTATTGATGTGAGATCGGCTGCGGATGCAGCACTACTTTCGATGGTCTTGGTTTATGATTTATAGCTATGTGTCAATGTTGTTGTCTTGTGCTGCTCTGTGGCTGTTCTACTGTTTCCAGTCAGTTATGTATGTGCTGTTTTGTTCCATGAGTCAAGTAAACCAAATTTAAATCCCAAAATAGAGGATTCGTTGGCTTTGCTAACACGGCTCACACACAATATGTCTGTTATTTTCTACACAATTCACTTAATAACAACTTCTTTCTGAATGGAAAACTCTTCACAATCTTCAAAATATGTGCTTATGTACTTTAAACTACTTTAGTACAAACTGTAACACTTTTAACAGAATTTCAGTTTCTGTTGTTCAGAATTTTTAAAGGGATGAGACAGTTCACAGATGCCTCTCTGCTTCCAGGGCAAAGACAGCAATCCAGAAGACACACTGGTAACAAGTAACAAGGCTCAGCCAATGACAACACTGCCTTCTACTGGCCAATACAGGTTATAGCGAACATATTTGTGTTTCAATGGAGAACTTGACAAGAAATAAGAAAATATTCAAAATTCATGAATACAAAGTAAATTTATAATAAAAAATGTTAATATATCATCAGAATGGACATATACACAAACACATAAATACAAATAATTGTGACCACTCTTGCTGGGCATCAAAAGGAACTATTTTAGATAGTAAAGATCTGCCAAAACTGCCCTGCAAGCGAGAGGAATTTATGGGTTTATGAAATTAAAAACACCAAAAGTGTAATTTCAGTTATTCAGAAAAAAACAGTATAAAACAGTAGTTAAAACTGTAAAACTGTAGTTACATTAAAACATATTAAACTGACATAAATATTATGAAGTGCTTTAGTGCTTTTGCAGAAAATAAGACAAATAAACACTTCCTAAAATAACTTCCACGTACATGTATTCAGTTAGTGTTAGTAGATCATATGAACGTTTATAATAATAAACACAGTAGTTTCAGAATTCTGATTCTGAAAGGGTTCACTAGGGGGCGCTAAATCAAACCCAGGCAAGTGGTAAGAAGAAATCATGTAAATAGTTTTTACCCATGAACGAACAAATTTTTATTTTTCAATAAATAAATAAAAAATAAAATACAAATACTAAAATAAATTCTTCATTATTTATTATTGATTTTGGTCTGTGTAGTATTAAAATAATATACTACTAATAGATCTGGAAGTTATTTCACAGCATGTGAAAACAAGGAAGCAAGGAAGCTTGGTTGGAGGGAGCCTAAGTAGGGCACGGTGATGCCCTCAGGTGGAAACCGTCATAAATAAGTATCACACAGAGATAGAAAACATTGTGAGACTAAACTTAACACTTACTAGGAACATTACAGAATTTTACATGGTTCCAAGAATTTTTTTTTTTCTTTTTAATTTTTGACAAAACGACAATGGGCGAGTTGTCATGGATTGGCCCAACCTCCAGTTGTCATCATCATCAGTGTATTGTGCTATTACTTATTTTGTAAATGGGAAACCATGGCATGCATAGTATCCTGAGATAGTATCATGCCTGGAACCAAATTTATGTTCTTCTAACCACCTCAACATAGAAACCTACATAAAAATCTTGGTATCTGATTACTGTGTTCTGTATTCTCTAATTTGTTTGCCTTTATTCTGAGGTTAATTTAGTTTCTGGTTTTGCTGCCAAAAAGACACATATTTGCATAGGTCCCTAGTACTTTTGCACATTGCTGTGCATGCGTGTGCGTTTATAAAAACATTTACACATTATTAACCCGTCCTGACATCAATAATAGATTCTGAGTCACCTGCCAGTTCACACTGAGTCATGGCTTTATTCCAGCCACTGGTTTATTCTCCATTCCCATTGTTCTCTTCTAATCTATTCACTCCTTTCTTCTGCTGCAACCCCACACATTAACCTTCATTCTCTACCCTCTACAACTCTTTACTCACACTCTTACCTCATCCCCAAAACACACACACACACACACACACACACACACACACACACACACACACACACACACACACACACATTTTACTCAGTGATTCTCCTTAAAGGCTCTGACAACATGTTTTCAGTTTTACTATTTGATTTTCTGGGCCAAGACACACCAATAGTGGTGATAAATGAGACCAAAAATGATTCTTTCGCTCCATGAAGAATCTTTCATTAGACAGGTTTTTAAAAAAAAAACAAAAAAACCTTTGTTTATAACAAATAAGTGTAAATCTTTTTTAAAGTTTAAAAAACCTCCATCCAGCCAAACAGCCAAGCAAAGAGTCAAGTAGGAACCTTTCTTTAGAAGATAAAGTAGAAGAATTGTAAATTTCTTCCCAATTCTTCCCATCATTTCCAAAAAAAGGCTCTTTAAAGAACTATCCAGTGATGGTAAATATGCTTCTTCTCTGGTCTGTGGTCTTGGCACCTATTTTAAGAGGTTACAAGAAACATATAGTCATTAATGAATGCTCACATCAATGCAGGTAGGAACCTTATGACTTAAATTAGTGTTGGTTTAAAGAACCTCCACGTAATCTTAATCTTATATATGAATTATTGTTTTTTCCTCCAGAACCGTACATCCAAGCAAAGAACCATTTAACCATTAAATAACTATTATTGAATATATAGGTTAAAGGGATGCAGTGCAAAAGCCCAACCATAACTTAATATGATTTAATAACAAGACCACAGCGCCCTACAATCCGTCAGTAAAGGAGCCACCAGAGAACTGTTTGTGTGCCTTCGTTTTCCATAGAGATGAAAAGAAAGAGATTGAGAGGCAGGGAGGGAGGCATTGGCTAAGACACACTGACCCTTAATGTATTCAGGCCTATTGTAGGAAGCAAGTGTACCATGCTATAATGGGGCAAGAAGAACAGAGTAGGGGGAAAGAGAAGGGAGGCACATGAGACAACAGGGGACTTCCATGTGCTCCTCCATCTTCCAACCAGGCAGGATCTGCACTCATTTCTGGTGCATCTGCAACTCGAAAAACTGATGAGGCAGTCAAAACCCTTTCTCTCTGTCTGTGGCTATGACAAAACCAAGAAGACCATACACACACGCTTACGAGTTTCCTGATTGGTCTTGTGACAGAAAACAAGCCGATCACTGATTGGAGTGGCAGAGTAGTGTTGAATAACGAAGCAAACCTAGAATGAGAGGTAAGTCAAATGCATCACTTTCTGAGTTTTATGGAGTGCATGTGCACCTGCGAATGGTTGTGAATGTGTGTGTTATGAATTTGCTACAGAAAGTAGTAGGGAAGCTAATCTCATCCAATTCATTACATTTTCGAAAGGCTAAAAGTAAAATAATCTATTAGGATTTAAATATCTGAAAATGTACTGGTTATGGTTCTGTAGGAAACAGATAGTAGTGGTTGTGCTGTAGTGGGTAGCACTGCTGCCCTCCACACAGCAGACTGAGGTTTGATGCAATGACTAATAGACAGCAACGTCAATCCTCCATGGTGTGTCAGTCAGAGGTTACTTTTTGTGTAAGCAAGATGCTAATCTAAGCTTTTGTTAATGCATTTAGGTCTTTCTTTTCTTAAATATACCACAACAACTTCTGCATAAATAAAACCCCAGCTGAGGTATCAAGATTTTCATCTGATGTTCCTCTCATCTCTACACCCAGAAAGACCTCTTGGGCAAGATTTCTAATGCTGCATGTGCTGTGGAATTGTCATTTTCATTTGTCACCAATTATATTTTTACACATCTTCTTCTTCTTCCTCCACTAATTATTTCAGGTCACTCTACATGAGGTTGAATAATTCATTTGAATGCAAGCAGATGTAGCCAGTTATTGAATATTAAGCAGAAAATGTAAAAAAAAATTATGTACAATGAGACACAGACTAATCAGAGAGTCCATGTTGACCCCTGTCCACTGCTGAAATTGTCTACAATTGGGAGTAATGGGAAAAGATGGTCCTAATCTAATAAATCAAGTTTACCTTTACATCATGTGGACAGCTGAGTGTGATTGCATGGCTTATCTGGGAAAGACATGGCACCAGGATGAACTGTGGGAAGAAGACAAGCCAGGAATGCAATGTTACACCTTGGAAAATGTTCTTCAGGGGAACCTTGGGTTCTGGCATTCATGTGGTTGTTCATTTGACACATACTATTATAAAAATGATTAATAGCACAATTAGTCAGAGAACATGAATAATTGAGAAGTGGAGCCTTTGTGTATTGGGGAGTCTTCCAAATATATTCCAAATATTGCAGTTCATTTATATTAGAAGCAATCATACCCTTCATTAGACACTTTGTTTAGTTAAAGTGACCATTTGACATTGTGAACATGCTCAAGAATCACAACAAAATGTGACCTCTGCATTTAACCCATCACACATTCACACGGGGCAGCTATCAGCGCCAGGGAGCAGTGTAGGCTGCACGACTTGGCCACTGCACCCATAGCACCAATAATGTAATGCAAAAATGTATGTATAATTATATATTATATATTATATATTTGAAAAACCTTTGGTGCAAAGCTTGTTTACAGTATGGGTAAACAGAACCCCCCCACCCCCCAAAAAACACACACACACACACATACACACACACACACACATGTGTTCTGGCATAACTGATAAGCCCAGCAGTGGTGCTTGATAAAAACATGGTGACGGGTCAGGGCAGACTCCTTTCGTTTTCTCTTAATGCTTCTTTCTCTGTCTCACACTCACTCCCTCACACACTCACGGTCTCACCGCATCCTGTAAGTGCTGAAGTGAAGTGACAGGCTGAAGCAGGCTAAACCACAGGTATAGCACTCCAATAAACCGAGTCTGATTTGCTGACATGGCATGTAGACAATGGCTTGTTTCACTCATTTCATACAAAATTATTTTGAGAGTTTTGTACCTTTTGGCACAAGTTCAGTGTTAATAATAATCATGTTTAGGTTAAAACGTTATTTGAATACACCTCATAAATAATCTGTAGATGCTGAACTTGCTTAGTTAAAACCTTAGTATTCAAGTACATATCTATTACAATATTAGCCATAACCACAATCCCAACCATCAGCTCAAAATCTAAACATTGGTCCTCATTGTAACACTGTTGGGAATCAACCAAGATAATTTGAATAATTATAATAATTTGAAGTTTTTACAGCTGTTCTTCAAAACTGTAACTTTACTGAAGGCAAAAACATTCCTTAATTCGAATGTAAGTTAATGGAAGTTCATTGTTAGCTGCCTGCTGCTTCATGCATGGCTTGGTTAAATGCAGTGGTCACATTTCATTGTGGTGCAGTTTGTCTGATGGGGTGTGTTCACAGTGATAAATAGTCACTTCTACTTTCTATACCCCCAAAATAAAAAAGTGCCTAAGACCAAATCTTGCACTTTCTTCCTCTCTTTTACCACTTTTAGACACCACAAACCTGTGAAACAAACAGGCGAGTAGAACTGGGTATGTTGTTGAGCAGGGCAATCATCAAACTGGCCTAGACAAAGTTGGGCACCCCTGTTCTATGGCATCAAAAACACTTTGGGCACCTTTATACATATACAGCCCTAAAGTCTTCTCTGTTTGTTGTAGGACTGTACCTGATAATGGTGCTTCTTCTTCATTTTCAGATGTGACACAGCTTGGCTCATACTGAATGTGGAGAGATGGGTAGAGGTCGAGCAGGGGTTGGCATACAGGCCAGTCTCCTTATTCTGATTTACTTGGAATCAGTCTGTTGGGCTTTCCTGCCCAACTTCTGGTCTCGAGTGCTAACCTTGTCCTGGGACTCATATACACACCAGTACATGACTGAACAGGCCCTCATCAATGTTACAATGGAGACCCTGAGCAAGATGCCTGGATACCAAGATGACTTTGGCAATCGGGTAGGTGGTGTGTGAGGGTGGGAATAAAATGTGTTTTCTCACCAAAATCATTAGGGAGGACAGTTGCCTGTGGTTTCTGTGTTTTGTTATATTGTCATTGTCACGTAAAATGTTTTTTTAAGCCTTTTGGACAGCTGCTCTTTATTGTGGGACATTTTTCTCATGAACGGACCAAATGATCACAGATAAGATGGCGAACATTTTCTTTTTCTTTTGTTATGAGTGCAATTTTATAGCCCAAAGTATCCAGACACCTGTTTATTCAGTCACCCATTGGCTGCAGCATCAGTCTCTGTTCCTCTGGAAAAACTGATGTTAGCTTAGCCATGAGCAAGACAAAATTAGGTTTCTGTCTGATTGCTCCATAACATCTCATTCTATTGCTTTCTATAGCAATTACATGACTGTGTTTTTGTCCGTTGTCATGCCTTAGTATCCATATTCAATAATTAGAAGGATACTATTGGACATTTAGTGGATTTATTTTTGTCATTGTAAAAAAGCCTGAGTCTTGAAAGCTTTCACTTTCTGTTGCATTGTGTAAGTTAAAGCTTGAAAGGCTTTTGTAATTTTGCTGATGTTGTAACCACAGTTATGACGCCTAACCCATTAAAATCTGCTTACCGCAGTAAATTGCTGTTCTAAAACCTCAGGTTTTCTTTGTAAACATGCTTTAGTGAAGAAGGCAACAGATGTAAAGCAGGTGACATGAATAACAGGGATTATCTTATTATCTCATTACAGTGGCACCTATCACAAGGTGTGATATATTAGGCAGCAAGTGAACAGTCAGTTCTTGATGGTGACGTTTATAGAAAGATTTCAAAATACTGATCTGGCGGCTTAAGGGGGACCCTTCACAATTAGACGGGTGGTTTAATTTTATGGCTGCTTGGTGCATGTTAAGTACAAGGGGCCTACACATAATATAACTCATCCATCCGTTTGTGTTTCAGGCATGTTTGGGTCGGGCCTTCTGGCAGGCTGTGGGCGAGGTGGCCAGTGCCAATGCTGCCATGGACTTCCTGAGCTCCACCCGGTCTGACCCAGTGTATCACTTTGACTCAGAAAGAATAGAAGGAGCCACAGAGATGCTGCGGGACTTCTGGAAGCAGACAGTTTTGTTGATCCAGAAGAAAGAGTACCAAGCAGCAAGACACAGCCTGGGACAGCTAATTCATTCCTTACAGGTGGTGATTTAAAAAAGGGCAAAAAAAATGAAAAGGGAACAAACTGGGATGTGGTAGCATAATGGCCCATATTATAACTTACATACACTGCCAGCTTTGATTCACCACTTGGAAGTGGTCACTTGTAAGGAGGTAGTGACAGTACGGAGCACCATACTCAAATCCCACTTCCCCTTGTCTAGCCTCACTGAGCTATAGAGCTAGCCATGCAAATGTTATGATGTGATATATAAATGTGATAAAAAATTGTGGAACTTACTGTATACATGCATCCTATATATATGGATGCATACATGTTGGAGTTGGGGCCCCTAAGATAGTACAATATGCATAATTTTCACTACTACTTAAGCTAATCCCATTAACACATATGCTACTAACAATAAAGCGGTTGCAGTGATTGTTTGTGTGTATGCAGGACTTTTATAGCCACAGTAACTGGGTGGAAATGGGACAACATTCTGAGTACCTTCATCTACTGCACCACAATGAGCCTGCTGTACCTGTGGCCTCTGGTGAGCTTTTCTACTGATGCAATGGCCTAATTTACATGTGAAATCCGAGACAAGAATGCAGTGTAATAGCTGTATCAATGACTTGTTTGAAAACCTAGGTATGAGTGTGTGTGTGAGTTTGAAAATCTGGAGACCACCATGCTAGACTATATAATATGTAATTGTTTGAAGTAGAATATGTTGTGTTTGTGTGAATTACAGGCCTGTGTCCTTCTTCCCTTACACAAGAGAGACAGCCAGTCTCTATGTGGATGGTGCTCTTCCCAAAATAATTTTAAGCTGTCCAGGATTAGGGGAGGAGCACCCATCATCTGTGACTTCTACCCTCCAGCACCACACATCTAACAAGCAGATACATCAGGGCAACTAGGGTTTCTGTTTTGAAGTAGTCTTAGTGTATAATATGTGATTTACAGTGGGAAAGGTTGCATTAGGAGTTATAGGTACTATAGGAACTATAGGTTGAGCAGTCTATCTGCAATCAGGATTGCACAGACTAATACTGCAATAAGGATATATAGACGATATATTGCTGGATATTTACTAGTCCCTGTACTTATCCAGCTAAGAAGTTTTTGTCATTTGATTAAAATGTATATGACTTATTGTGAAATCGAATCTTACAGCAGCTCTGACTTTAGCAGCTCTGACTCAGTAATGCTTTACATTTTTATGCAAAAATAATCTTGGTGCAGCTATAACCTTTACTCATCAGAGTTCCCTACATGTTGGTTTCAGAGGACACTCCTACTTGTGCTTCTTGCCACCGTTTCAGCTGTTATAATAATCTTCTGAAAGAGTTGGTCAGGGGTCCAGCACAGCCTCTCCTGACCACTGGCTACTTCAGTGCTTACCCAGTTAAACCCACAGGTACATTCACTCACAAACAGCTGAAGCTGTCAGCACCTACATCTCTTAACAGCTGCAGCATATTGTCTTTTATATCTTTTCATATGGCATTATGGCATTTCTCACAAGCTAATTTTAAAGTGATATTTTGATAAAAAAATACATAGCATGGCACTGATAAATGAACAAAAGTATGTAAAACGTCGCTAAATAGTAACTTTCACAAGCACAAAACCTGAAATGTATTCATATTTTTGCCTATTTTTATAAAAACAGTGTACAATAAAATGTCAGAAACCATTTAAGCAAATATTTTAGTGATTGAATTAAAAAATCTGTGCTGTTTGAGCTACGTATGTGTTAATATACACATATAGAAATTAAACATTACACTATCTTATGCAACATATTAACATAACATATTTCTAACATATATATGTATGTATATATATATATATATATATATATACATACCTACATACAATATATCAATATAAAGACATTAATACATTTGCATATTTTAAAATATACATTTTGTCCCATAAATATAGCCAGATACTACATTACCTATTTATTATATGTTTAAATCAAACATATTATTATACATTTATATACATATAAAAATCTATCTAAATATCTTTTTAAAAGTACACTACATTATATGAACACAGCAATTATATGTAAATTTAGAATATATTTAAAATGTGTTGATGCATGGGCCATATATTAGTCAATCTATTTATGATGTATGTTGTAACCGGATTAATATATTTAACCTGAACAAAATACATTGTCTTTAGTATATTTTATCATATATTGGGCAGGCATGCAGTAACATCCGAACATGTATTGGCTGATTGACTTTTCAGATAAGCAGAACTGTGCAAATAAGATATTTGCAGAAATCTGAGATAAGATTCTACATAACGATGTTAAGGAAACTGGTCTGGTGTTCCACAGGCAAGTGCAGTCACGGCGGCATTCTGGACAGCAGTCGTCACCAAGGAGCTGAGGGAGGCATTAATAAGGACAGCACCTCCCCTCTCTTCTCCCCTCACCACTACCTCCACAAAGAGGCAGCCCGACTTGCAACCACGGCAACCCTCAGTGGGCTCCGAGACCTCCGGGACGAGGTTGGACCCAAGAGTTTTCTCAGGTCAGAGGTCGAAATACATCAGCTTTTAGAAGACTTTAACATGATCTGGATCTGGATCTTGTTTTAAAACTGTTCTGTTTTAGTGTTTAATGGAAGCAGATAAGGCAATAGGACATTAAACAGGATTAAATTAATGAATTTAATATAAAGTAGCTATGTTTAAGAGCCTTAAGTCAAACCCCAAGGTAAACAAAGTGGCCGTTCCAAGTCAATACAGGGTCAGGAAAGATTAAACCAATGGAAAATGTCAGGCCAAAAAGAGGTCATATTTGGGCAGGACCAAAACATATGGTCTAAAGCAAGGGTTCTCACACAGGTCCTCAAGACTCCCCCCAGATGGTCCACATTTTAATCCTAACTACCAACATGAAAAGAATGAGCAAAACAGTGAACAGTATGGAGAGTCCTTGAAGACTAGCCTGAGAGCCACTTGTCTAAGGATCCATCATAAGCCGTACATCTGTTGCACAATATAAAGAAAAAGTGATATATTTTTTAAATTTGTGTCTCTTTAAACTGATCTCACTGTAGCATGAGACTGATAGCATTTCTATTTCAGAAAGTTTGAGGGCCCTAATTGGCAGCTTTTACTTTGGGGGCCCTTTAATAATGTATTTAATTAATTTGATTCAAATAGATAGATGTATAGATAGATGTATAGATAGATAGATAGATAGATAGATAGATAGATAGATAGATAGATAGATAGACAGACAGACAGACAGACATAACTGGTTAATTTATTATTATAGTTTCATGAAGCATAATTGTTGAACTGTAGATGCACTAGACTAAGTGGGGACTAAGGATTTAACTGGGTTTAACATACTTTAATTGAGCTGAAAAGTTCCAGGCTGCTTCAATTAGTGCATTACATGAGATTCCGTGTGCTTCTTCCAGGCTCTTCAGTGTCCAGCAGCCACCAGCCCTGGTGTTCGTAATGGACACTACAGGCAGCATGTTCGAGGAGATCACAGCTGCACGTTTGCGTATCCTGTCCATTATTCAGGCTAGGGCTAGTAGCCAAGCCCCCAGCCTTCCTGGCACCTTCTTGCTGGTCCCTTTTCATGATCCAAGTAAGTTGGCAGTTATCTCTTCAATTCCAGGTTTGGATACTCAAGTGATGCTTTACATCAAGCCCACATTTTTGCTCTGAGCTGAAATACAGCCTAAGAACTTTCTTTCTGAGCCTTACGTGACTTGACCTTACAGGTTTGAGACCAGTCCAAGTTGACATAGCAAGATATTAATAACATGTTAAATAGAATCTTCCCCAGAGTCTTTTCAAAACTAGGCATCAGGCAGCGTATTCATAACTTTTTTTTGGTGTAATGACTGTAAGGCACATTCAGTCATCAATAAATGCTTCAGGCATCTTGTGGGTCTCACTACCACTGTGAAAAGGTTTGTGCAGAAAGGGTTGGTTTAAGCCCCCTTTGGCCAAAATGTCCTTATGGAAGGCTTGAGCCCCTTGTCTGTTTGATTTGTCAAATTTCTGGTTTAAAATTTTTTGATTGCAAAGCCAGTTGTTTTGCTGCCAGTGAAACTGGTACATTGGATGGAATAACATCAGAGTTCTTCAGCATAACATCTGACTAGGAGGTTGAATGCTGGACACGACTGGGTCTTTAAACAGGAAAATAACCTTAAACACTTATCAAAGCTGGTATTTGAAATGACCTTGACAAAGTCCTGAGCTCAACCCTGTTAAAAATATGTGGATTAGGCTTAAAACATAGGTCGCTGCCCGAAAAATGTGATTGTACTTTACCAATTCTGCCAAGAACAGGTTTCAGATATTTAAATAGAATTCCATTAAAGGCTTGTTGATGGCTACCAAGAGCATCTGATTGAGATGAAAAGTGCTAATGGACATTTGATCAAACATTAATGTTTGCTGTAAAACCTACAACAACCTGCAGGAAACCTACAACAAATTAAAAATTGTGCTCCGAATTTGTATATATTTTTTTAAAGCTTTATTGCAATAAAGTTGGTGTCCACTCATTCTACCACAGAAAAAGAACAGCTGCAGAAATAATTTAAAGGCCAATACTTTCTCGACATACGTCATGTTATGAGTATATGTAAACTTTTTAGCCACAACAGTATTTGAAGCTCTACATATAAGCTACGATTAATCCTTGTGTATGTCCACACAAGTGGGGGTTTTTGTCACAGAGGAAATCCCATTAAATGTAAGTTGGAATCAAGCTTAGTTTTCAAAGAAGGAAAAAGAAATCGTACTACATTTGCTAAGTTTAAGCAATTACAAGATAAAAAAAAACAAAGGAGGGAAAGAGAGAGGGAGAGAGATTTGCTGAAAAACAAGAGAACAACAAGCTCTACAAGAGAAAATCACTGACAGTGCGTTTGTGTCCAAACAGCAGCAACGACTCTGGATGATTGTCATGTCTTGTCCTTTTACATGTGTAAGAGCGTTCCCTCTTTAAGATGTAGGTCCAGTGTTGGAGACTGATGACCCAGATGAATTCCAGAGCTTCATGGAGAATTTAATGGCTCTCGGTGGAGGAGATGAACCAGAGATGTGCCTCACTGGCATTCAGGTAACCACAGAAGGAAACTGAGAAGGCAATGCTGATGCTGCTAGGTTGAAAACCCAGTATGTAATACATTATCACTTTATGGACATGTTTATGAATTGTAGTCCCAAATGTCCTTCTTCAAAAATTTTATCTAAGCACCTTTTATGTGTCGTCTCCCCACATTAACCGAAGTGCAACTAGCTTATCCTTTTGGGTGCCTTTCACCTTCTTAACAGTATGAACTTGCATCCCCATCATTTGTCTATTTCAGCTGGCTCTTATCCATAGCCCACCTCTATCTGAGATATTTGTTTTCACGGATGCTTCTCCTAAGGACCACCACCTTTACAGCACAGTAAAAGCTCTCATCTTAGAAAAGAAGAGCAAGGTAACAAACTTCCACTGCAACACTCAAATTCAAATTCATGCAAATTTCAATTCAATAGCACAACACAGATTTCTGTTCTGTTGACATACTTTTAGAAGTTCAGTTAAGCTGTGACAGGCAATTTCTTGAAGAATCAGCAGATAAAAAAAAATAAAACGGCAAAATCTTTTTTTACCTTCTGACCTTTTGTCTAAAATATATGAATGTACACTGCCTGATTGCTGCTGGAGACACCACGCTACTTTTTAACCTCTTTTTTACCCTCAGTTGTTTTCATTGTGGAAACGCTACACTGATGTTCATTTGTTTCTTGCTGTATCCAACAACTTTTTGGTTGCAAATTTCCCCAATTCTGCCTTTCTTTTGGGACCAAAAGTTGATGATGGCAGTTTCTCTGTGCTTGAGCAGAGTGTACACAAGTAGAGAGGTGGAAGGTAGAAACTGGATATCAAATGGGGTTTTTACAGCCATGCCGCAGCGCCCACAGATGTTTTTCTTTTTGTTGTCAGAGACTTTAATTTATTCACTGCTTTTAGAATGTACAAAGAATTTTAAGAAAAAAGAGAAAATGCTAGCTTTAACTTTAACCTACCTCCATTTGATATATGTGTGTATGTTACATGCAATTGACCTACACAGACACCGATAGTGAACTTAACTGAACAAACACCCACCCAACACATTATACCACACCCGGTGAAATAGTGCTGGGGGTAGAAACAAAGTCCACATTTGTGCCTTTAAAGTCTGTGTACATAAAAACGGTGATGGCCCGGGCTGTGAAACCCGTAGCCCGGGCCACGCAAACAACGTCACTTGTGCCAAGCTTGCAATTTTCCCTGGTTTCACCCCTGAAGTCCTGGGGGGTGGGGCTTCCGGGGTCGTCCTCTGCGACCCGGAAGTGTCTGTTTGCAGGCTCGGCACAGCCGCTTCTGCGCGCGCGGTGTCTCCACGAGGACAGCTGTCCGCGGCGGCTCCTCCAGCCCCTTGCAGGCAGTGGCGCGCGGTGGCTCCCTCGGCCCCGCGCAGGCAGCGGCGCATGGCAGCTCCCTTGGTGCCGTGCCAACAGCAGCTTGTAGCTGCTCTACTCGAGCCGCGGGAGCGGCGGAGGACCCGCCAACGGCCTCAGAGGGGGGATTAGCCCTTTCCCCCTCAGCTGTGCTCATCCGGGGTAGCCCCCACGTCGAACGCCCCTCGGAGCAGAGGCCCAACTCCGGTCCACTCTCCCTGGCGGATTCGGAGTCCCGTCCCCCCAACCCCCCCTAAGAATTTCCTCCACCTGGAGGGAATGCTCTTGCCCCAGCAGGGCGTGTACCATTGAGATCAGTCCCCCCCAGCTTCCCGTCGCTGGTAAGGTCCTGAGCCAGCTTTAACTGGCCCAAGATCCACTGACCTCTGGCACGCTCGCCCCCACGGCTAAGCCAACCGGCCACCATACTCAGGCAGGCAGGATGGACATAGATAAAAGGGGTTTATTAAGACAAGACACCAACTCAAAGACATACACTAAACATAAGACCATGACAGTGACGCATAAGCATACAACCAAAGACCGACAAGGAGGGACGCCCACGAAAGCCCTTTAACCCCTTTGGTAAATAAAGAGCTTTGGCTCAGCTGTGGGGGCGGGGCTAGGGCGTCCTCCTGACAAAATTAAAGATAGTAGAAAAAGTCTGATTAAAATGAACATTTAAATTAAATTTTGTAAATTCATCAAAATAGAAAACATTTTTAAAAAATAAAAAAAATGTAATCTCCAAAACCACCCTTGACTGGAATGTGACTGCTTGTGCAGGTCAGATGTTCTTTTATCATTTGCATGTCTAAAACCTTCTAAAAACTATTCTATCATATTAGGCATTTTATATATTATTTCCTGCATGTTTTAAGAAGATTAAGAATTTTTAAGAGATTGTGTATATATATACACTAGCTCTTATTTATTAAAAATGTATACTTACTCTTTTAAAATTCTTTCTTTAAAAGCTGACAAGAATGTATGTTTAGCTAACTTTAGGTGAGTATACTGTAAATCTCATCCATACTCGTACAGAGTATAAAGTTAAACCAAAGAAAGTGGGTTAAATTGGGTGTTCACATTTTACTACCAGTGTCCTTAGATTGCACTGACAAAGTATTATCTTCAACATGTACAGTGCAGACTGGAACATTACAAACTAAACATTTTAATTATTTTATTCAAAAACATCGATAAAGATCATTAATAGTGCATAAAACCTCTGGCAACCTCATCCTCAACACAGCACATAGTAGGTGTAGGTGGACAAGGAGGGAGGAGAGTAGAACGTCTCCTTTGGGTTCTTCTCTCTTCTCATTGACCATCAATAGCAACTACTTGCCTCCTCAGGTGACCTTTCTGTTGACTGAAGATCCAAGTCATGGCACAGGAGAGAGAGGAATGAAAAAGAGAAGGAGGAGAGAGACACTGTCCCCTGACAGGTTCTCACTCTACTCCTCTTTGTCCTCCCTGTCTGGGGGAATGACCGTCTTTACTACTAATAAAGACATCCATAAAGCCTCAGCTATTGTGGAAGACAGCACTGCTTCCAGCAAGGTACAGTATACGACACAGTCGATCATGTTCAGTGCCATTCAGCTCTAGTTAAATGTTTGGGCGAGAATAGTTTGTTACATTTCAATGTAATTACTGCATAAGCATTAAAAGGAAGCTCCACTGATTTTTCAAAACTGTCTGCATAATTAGTTTGTTGAGGTTGCCATTCAGAATGGTTTGATGTGCAATGGTGCATTTTAGTGAAACCTTTCTGCTTGATTGGAGCCAGTGGTCACAATATCAGCAATGCAAATATGGTCATTTTATTCAAAAGCACCCATGAAACTACATGTGACGTCTGATTTTATATATAATGTATTTTGAAAATGTATTTGAGGCCAAAAACTTTAATTCAAAATGATGTTGTATGCAGCATATTATGCTATAACTTTTATGTGCTTATGAACGATGTAAATATTGTCACTGTCCAAGAAAAAAACAAGTATCTCCAAAATTGTAACATTACAGGAGAAGGGCAAAAACTTCAAACAAACGTTTTTACATCACTTCAAAAGCACAAAAATGGAGATACATGGTTTTCACTGAAACTTAGGATTTTAAAAGGCATTTTAGGCTAAGGCTTACTCTTTAATTTGTCTCTAAATAATGGAATTGATGCCTGTGTTATATTTAAAATGTTATGCTTTAAAAAAATGAATCTTTTCTATTTTTATTTTACCTCAAAAATTAAATTGCAGCAACAAATTTGGGCTTTTACTTATTTTATGCATCTTTTCTTCTAAAGGCTCATTTGCTTTAGACAGATATAAATGAAATATAAACAAAATGAAGCTGATGCCTATGTATGGATTTTTAATTTAAAAAAGTAAAATAATTATTTTAAATATATAACATATAGTGTTAACATGTACCCCCCAATAAACTACCCCCCTACAAAAAAAGAAAAGAAAAAAAGTCTTAGCATGCATGTACAATGGTCAGATAAAAATCATTGTTATGTGTGAAGTGACCTTAATGTCCTCCACCTTTTCAGGTGACTCTGTTTCATGCAGAAAGTGAGGCCGTTTCATCACATTCGTTCATGGTTGACCCTGGGATGAAATGTGTCACACTGCATGTTGCAGGAAAACTCACAGAGTGTCTTCTCATCAACCCCACAGGTAGAACAATGAATGCACACACATACTCTTACATATTACATACTCATATACATGTGCACAGTAAAACCAAAAGTGTTTAACATCTGAAGGGTTAGGAGCATGAACCCTTGCTTATTATTTTGTCTACTAGATCATTTCCTTCGGGATCAACAACATTTTCTGATTCTGATATTAGATTCTCGATTAGGCTCAGAATAGGTGCCAGTTCTGCCTCCATGCCTGCTGCAATGCACAGCACAGGCCAAAGTAATGGAGGTCCAAAGGCCTCTGTCCTCAAGCACTGCTAATTAACTCACCCCACAAATTCTGAAAAAAACAAAAAGTGAATCAAAAAGCTACTAAAAACACCACAACAACCAAAAGACAAAGCCAAAATATTAAAGAATTGATGACCCTTTGCCTTCATGACTCAGCTCAAAAGAGGCAACAACAGAGAGTAGACCAAGCATACGTCAGAGATTTTAATGAACCTTCCATTCCCAGTTTTCTTTATACTTAAGGACCCAAGCCAGCATAGTTTAATTCAGGAATCATAGTTCATTACTGTTATAGCACTGTATGCTTAGTGCTAGCTTACTTTCCACTTTCATTTGATCATCATACTTTCTTGAAGCAGGTGGTGTGTGAAAGAATGAAACATAGACAGACTCTCAGATTCACACACTGTCAAAGATTTCATGGACCCATGGAACCCATGTCTGATTTTACTGTAGAAAAGGGTAGTAAGCAATGTCAGTGATGTAAGCAAGGTATCTCTCAGTCAGTGAATTCTAGCCAGTGTGAGCATCTGCTAGCTGATGCAATTGGTAGTCAGTTTTCTCTTTCAAGCACCTTGAGTTGTCTAATGACATTTCATTAGAGGCACTTTCCCATACAGCATAGGAGCCCCAGGTTGGTCTCTGAGAGTAGAACGTTTAAGTATCTATAAACCTATACTGTAAAGTAGGAGCTCATGATAGAGCCCAGTGAGTGGCCGAACAAGGCTCATATTACTTAATGTAAACAAAGCCTCACTCTCCCTCTCTCTCTTTCCATAAGGTGCCCACCAGTCTCTTCTCAGTGCAGCAGGTTCTCTAGCTAACCTGGATCAATCTGAAGGTCTGTACAGAGTCAATCTTCTGCCACCCATAGAGCCTGGCAAATGGGAGCTCAGTGTTAAAGCCAATGGACCAATCACGTTCAATGTCTTAGGTAAGGCTGTCTGTTCACTTCTGAAACAAAGACTAGAGCATTAATAGCTCATTACAGTATATCGGTTAGGCCTTGGTAAACCATGAAAATGTCTATAAGTTCTACTTTTATGGCTCGCTAGTTTTTAGATTTTTAGACATAGAAGCTTGGATTGGTTCAGATGGTCCAATCAGTTTTCATTCATTCTATTTAAATTGGATAATGGTGTGGTAGATGTAACAGATCAGATTGAATTACAGTAAGATCAGGTCAGTGACCGGCTATAATTTCAAATTGCTTACAGTATGTATAACTGTATGCTTATGTTTATACTACCACAGTAAATGGTTCATTTATGCTGGTTATGGTATGCATAAAGTAGACTATTCTTGGTTATAAATAACCACATGAATCATCTGCATTCTGTTTATAGGTGAAAGCACTTTGGACTTTCTCTATTACTTTGCAGTTGAGATGAATGAGACTCACCCAGGGCTGAGGAGAGTGGAGGGTAGTCCTATTGCAGGTCTGTTTAAGGTTTTTGTTGGAGAAGGCTGTAAAATACACTCCCCGGTTTCATTATAATTCATTTTACATACATTTATTATTGAACCAATCAATATACACTAACTGACCACTTTATTGGAAATGCCCGCCATATACATCCACTACCTAGCAGTATGATTGTGAGCTCATCCATTGCCATGCACATTTGTTAGTCACCAGCTAGCTTATTCAGTTTTGGCTTGTTTTATATAAAACTAATGGTTAATGGGTCAAATATATAACATTGTCACTGTGCAGAGAAAACCTTGTATCTCCATTTTACTTTTTTGGATTTCTATTTTTCTTCATCAACACAGCAGCTGGCTTTTACATTGTGTGAAACTTTCATGAAGAACAGACCAATAGAAGTGCTCCAAAATCATTTGTTGTGAATCATTCTTCTATTAACTTACATTAGAAGTAAGGATCGATTTTGCCTTCTCCTGTAAAGTTACAATTTTGCAGATTGGGCATGATATTCAATGTACAGAATATTAGCTTAAAAGAAACATTTAAACAAAAAATTTACACTAGACAGATGCAAACATAGCTTTGCTTAAATAAATATTAATTAATATTAATATTTTTAAAAAATGCTCTAAACAAGGTGGTACAGACTTGTTCATGTGGTATAAGACAGTGTATGACTTAATGGGAGCTAAATAATAAAGAGAAACTTACCATGCAGCTAAACACAGCAGACATTTTAAATAGCAGGGTCAAACCAAGATCAGTCCAGCCCTGGTTTTCTGAGTTGGCTACCTGATTTGTTCACTTAACTCATAGTAAGTTATAATGTTTCCTAAACCACATCAGGTAAGGCACTTTAATGGAGAGGTAAAAGTGGTTTGAGCAGGTTTATTTTTCCTTTAACTTATTAATACCAACAAAGTAGATTTTGTCTAGACTGTCAGTTGTTTGAGTTGGAGTTTCTTTGTTAGTACTATAAACTGTAATTATGGAAAAACTGGAAAATGTATTTATTCCTTATTGTTGATTACTTTCTCCCCAATAGGTGTGCCAACATTTTTAGTTGTGGCAATTACAGGCCTTTCCAGCAGTGATGAAGCCACTTTCAGTCATGTGACTTTGCTGGGGATCAATGGAGAGAATTTGCAGAAGGTTTTGCTGAATTCTACGTCCTCCATTTGGTCCAGTGAGGAGCTGGTGGGCCACATGGACTCAGTTCCCACAATGCCTTTTAGCGTGCGTCTCTCTGGAAAAGACAGGAGTGGGATTGAGCTTGAGAGAGTTTCTGCAGAGATGGTGGAGCCTGTACACATACAGATACTGGTATGAATCCTGAGGAGTCAATGAATAAGAAGCATAAATCAGGATAATGTTACATAAACATACACTTTTAAATATAATATTTCCAAAAGGTACATTGGTTCTTTAAAGAATCATTTTTGTAACAAATGTGCAAGTGTGAAGAACTTTACTCTTTTATATTAAATCTCTCTCCACCAGGTGTTATCAGCTCCTCACCTTCTCGCAGGCCACCAATCCACAGTTTTGTTCGAGGTGTTTAACCATGGCCCTGCTCGTTGGTTCACACTGACTGCTGAAGATGACCATGGCTCCCTCTCTGATGCCAAACACTACAGGTGAAAATAGTAGATATATTTAATATAAGAAGAACTTAAATCCAACATGATCTTTTTCAGAAATGTTCACATCAGTAAGAAATTTTCCCACAGTTTACACCATTTGAAAACGCCTGGTGCTCTTTAAAATTTGGTGACAAACAGACCAATGCAAGCTTTGTGGGTGCAGGGAATCCACACCTCTACCGGCCTTGTTGCAGGTGCACTTACCAGGGAGTCAGGAGTGGAAGGCTCCCTGCAAACCTGTGCTGCATCCACAGCCCACAGACAGACTGGAGTTAGTCTAGAAGGAAAAACCCAGCAGGTGGCCACATGAGTACGGCTCACTGCCTGCCTGCTGGGGACACAAGGAGATGGGGGAGAGGAAGGGAGAGCCTGAGTTAAATCCCAAGAGCCTTTACCAAATTAGCGGCAGGAATCCGCAGTGGCCTAGGCACTATGCCAGCCACACCTGGTATCAGGTACAAGGACTCAGCATCACCTGGTTAGACAACCAGGCCCAGGTAGCACACATAAGAACAGATTGACATAATTGTGGTGACACATCACCAACGCCCCCAGCCATGAAGGCAGGGCTCCCAACCGCCCCCCCCCTTCAAGCCTATCTGATGCTAACCCTCTACACTTTGTCAGTGGTGTTAATGTTATGGTTGAACAGTGTATATACAGACATTCTTTCCTCAACATAACACATAACATTCAAATGCTGCAGGAACAGAGCTGAAACAGTTGAGTTCAATTTATTTGTCTTTCCATTTGTTTGGATTAAAATAATTAAACTGAAGTCTGAATGTTCTATAGCTTCATATTGTCAATTTTATGTAAATCTTTTCTAATGTAATTCATGTCATTGGTTGTATTTAATGCAATTGATCAAAGCGTTAAAAATACTGTTCTACAAATTTTCATCAGAATATAATTACTTTGCTTTTTCTTCTCTTATGCATTTACTTTTTGGATAAATAAGCTCACATATATAAGCAGCAAAACATTTAGAGTGCTTTCATAGTGAAATTTTAATAATTAATATTAATATCAACCATCCGCTACTCAACACTTCTGCAGGTTCTATATAGAAGAGAGAGGCTCAGTAAGGAGAGAGGTGGGGCTGAAGACACCACATTCCACTCAGGCAGGCCTAACAGTCACACTGACCCTCAGTGTCCAGGCAGAGAACTCATCTGACTCAAACTATGCTGTGGTCCATCTCACAGTGTTGCCAGAGGTGAGCAATTACATAAAGATAAAAAGGAATAAATAAATAAAAGACATATATACATTGGGTAAACAGTACTTGAGTTGTAAAACAAGCACTTCTAAGCACTAAATTCTAAGCACTAAATTCTTCTAAAGTCTTATATGACCTTATAGAAATCTAACACAGATGTATGGAAAAGTTTAAGTGGCTGGGGTCAACTGACAAATTCAAAAACACAAAATCAAATTCCAAAACTTAACGGCAATTTCAAAAACACAACGGCAAATTTAAAAACACAACAACAAATTCAAAAACACAATGACAAATTCAGAAAGACACCAGCAAATTCAGAAACAAGATAGGATAGGTCCTTATGACACACCTTTTTGCAATTGTCAGTTGCCTAAAGTGCACATCAGTCTCAGAAGTGGGACTAGTGGCCTAGTGGTTAGGACATTGCCCCTGAAGTACCCTTAAGCAAGGTACCGTCCCACGACACTGCTCCCTGGGCACTGCTTCATGTGTGCATTTGTGATGGGTTAAATGCAGAGGTCACATTTCATTGTGGTGCCTGAGTGTGTTTACAATGACAAATAGTCACTTTCACGTCACAGGTCATGAAAAATAATCCTGGAGGAAATGTACAGTAATATGAGCATAAATAAATCAACCAATGCTTTGGTTTATGCCTACTTTTAATTTGTATATATTTCTAACTTTACATGACATTAATAGGATTTTTTGAATGCTGAAAACTCATTTACTGGAGGCTGAGTTATTCAAGAGAAAAAATATTCCTCACAGGCTGATGTCATTGGATATGACAAACTAAAACCATTGGCTCTCAGTTTGTATTGTTTTTACTCCACTGGCTGTTAATGGCAGCTGAACTGAAAAATCATAGTTCCTGTCAAAATCATACACAGTGTCCAATCAGCAACAGGTATTAGGTATTCGAGGAGGTCCTACTCTTTCTGTTCTGACTTAATGTCACCCATGTACACGTATGTATTTATAGATATTTTTGCAATTATTTTCTCAACAGGAGCCTGACAATTCCCCTCCATCATGTTCTGCAATGCGTGTAGAGTTGGCTTGTCCTCCTCTATGCTCTCTGGGCAACTGGCTTGTCTCTCTGGCAGTGAAGGACCATGGTCATTCTGGTCTGGCCTCCATGCAGCTTGCTGAAGGACAAGGCATCCTCACACTGCTCCATGAGGAGACCACAGGGAGGACTAAGAGCTCTCTCACTGGGAAAAATGAGGAGCCTACTGAGGGACATGCGAGACCTCTTGTGCGACTTCACGAAGAGGCCACAAAACATCAGGTTCACAAACACAGAACAAGGCTCAGCCATAGACCTCACAGGCTGGAAAAGGCCAGATTAGTGCATGGTGAGCCTCCACTGAATATTAGTGAATGGGCCAAGGGAAAGCCCATAACACTGCATTATACATCAGGCTGCTGTTCCCCTCAGGCAGAGCTGCGAGTGTGGGACAGAGCCGGCAACATGAGGCGCTGCCGCCTGATAGCCAGCCAGCAGAGGGCGCTAAAAGAAAAAGAGGAAAATAGTGCAGGAAATAAGACTGCTCAGATGCTTTTAATTCTTGCAATGCTGAATCTTTTGAGACTTGACACACTGTAAATTTTCATCTTTGCTTACTGCACCTCAAAAAGTGCCACAGAGTCTGTGAAACTGGACTTAACTGGAAAAGAAAAATGTCAGAAGAATTTTTTTCACACAAGTAAATATAATATGTCTGGTTAGATATGTAAATGTGACTGATGCTATTAATGCATCAGGATTAATTAAAATCCTGCTGATATATTAACCTTTGCCTAATGAGCTGAAATTTGTACCCACTACTAAGTCTGACCAGCATGGGGGGAAAAGGATAACAGTTACCCTGCTACAGATGGCTTTTCCCTTCAGCTGCTGCAGAAGAGGAGATCAAGAACCTGAGGAAGACCAGGGGGATGACCACACCGTCAGGCACAGCTAGAACCAGAATGCGAGACCTGCTGCATGAACACCAAAAACCAATAAAAATCAAAGAATGTGTTCTTTAGGAAAAGCAGAACATGAATTGGGCCAAAAGACAAACATGACATACAGGACAGAGAAGGACAAGAGAATGATGGACAAAAGGAATGATGAAATATTGGACTAGAGAAAGTTTTATATATAAAACAAATTAAGAAATATAACGAATGATGAAAAATAAAGGTGATGATACATTAGAGAATGATGTTGGAAAAAAGAAAATGAAAAACTAAAGAATGAGGAGACATGAGAGAGTGAAAAATATGAAAGAACAATGAAGGACAAAAATGATAGACAGAAAGATGAAGGTTATGAAGGAAAAAAGAAAGATGAAAAAAATGTTAAAAATGAAGGGCTAAAAATTATAAAATGGACACAAGAATGATGAAGGTCAAGAGAATGATGAACATCAACATGAAATACTCTGTGGAGTGAAATATCTTCATATAATCTGGCATTGCATTTACTCCATATTACACAGTTATGTGTGCATGCATGAAGATGTGTGTGTATGAGAAGGAGAGGATGAGGGCAGAAGAAAAGTATAAAAATTCAGTTTAAGGACAGTTTAACAGGTCGTCCACCCACAAGACTAATTTCAGGTAAACACTTTCAAAGGTTCTGATATGATGCATTGATCAAAAATAAATTATACACTAATTTATTATAAACTCATATGAACTATGAAAAAATATGGTTTTTAACATTTTTTTAAAAAAGTTATTAAATGCTCAACTAAAGTTTAAATAAAATAATCTGATTATTCATTGTGTTACCCATGCTCAATCAAACAGAAGATTGTAATATCATAATAATACCAGAGTCAGCCATTACTGTCCCACTTCAGATGTGGCATCGTGAGCTGCACATCTGAGATCCTGAAAAGAGCCAATTTAACCAGGTGACTTTATTTAACTGGCATGCAAAGAAAGAAAGCTGTGGGTCAAAAGCTCTAGTGAACTAAAACAATTGGCTCACTGCTGAGTTGGACCAGCATTAGGAAAAAAAATAAGTCACGGATGGCAGTCAACCTGCTACAGGCTGTTCTCTTCAGCTGCTGCAGAAGAGGAGATCAGAAACTTGAGGAAGATAAAATGATGACCACAGCAGCAAGTGTGCCTGGAAGAAGAACAAGAAGAGTCACGAACCACAGAAATCAAAGAATGTGTTATTTAGAAAGACCTTTGGAAAATTAACTGGCTCAAAAGACCAAGAAAACTGACAACATACAGCACAAAGAATCATGAAGGACAAAAAATGATGGACAAAATAATGATGAAAGAGGAGAAAAAGATGGAAAAAAGAACGATAAAGGGCGAGAAAATCCTGAATGACAAAAAAATGATGAAGAACGAGAGAATAATGTTACAGAAGTGAAAATTCTGGATATTGGAGGTGAACCTGACTCACCACGAGCTCCTCTGTGTGATAACAGTCAATACTCTTACATTCGCCCAGGTTCCTGGACGACTGTGCTTTGGCCTCGCAAGAGTCTGTCTGAAAGCTGCTTTAAGGACAAACCTTTGGATAGGCCATGGACTGGTGCTCCTTGTCTTTCCAAAAGTCTTGGTGGACTGCAAATTTATGGTCCTCCCAACAAAATCATCTAACAATGAGAAACTGTCCAAAAAGTGTGTGGATGTAGTCATCTGTATAACGGACGACTGTGATGTCAAGGAAGAGAAAGCCAAGCATCGGCCATCTTTAAAACAGAAATGCACTATGTTCTTCTCTTGTTTAGTTTTTGTGTGCCTTTTTCTTCTCTCTTTCTTCTGATTTTTGGCTGGTTTTGACTAAAAACCAATAAACGCATAAACATTCAAAACCACTGGTTTGATTACTTAGTGCAGCTGAATGAAGCTGTGATGATGCAAGGCTGTCACAGTAAATGGCAGGAAAGAGCAGAGTAATGCTAGGCTAATGTCAAGTGTTGATGCTTGGGTACCATTGAGCTTACATTTATTAAAATGGATGGGAAAAACACACAGGAATGTGAAATTCTTTACAGATGAACCCAATAATCTATAACACAGATGTACATACCTCATTACCAGAAAATATTATATAACTATTTTCCAAAATGCTGATTACAGAGATTAAATACCTGTTTTCCCAAAAACACTCGTGGAATGTGACGGGAGGTGTATAATTTCCTATTATAAATTTGACTGCCCAAAGAGAAGAGATTAATTTTAAAAGCACATAATGGTAAAATCATTCTAAGCAAAGTCAAATCACTGGAACTGAATTTTTAAAGAGAACAGACTATGGCCATATATTGTGTTGTTTACAGTAAACCGTTACATTATATACATTTAAATGAATGAATTGTCTCTTAATTAAATCCCTTGAAGTGCTATACTGTTTCCTTGAGTAAATCAGCATCTGTATTTTTACAGATATATATATATTTTATAGATATATTTTTAATTCTACATAATGTTTTAATTTTTAATGCAAATTTAGTCAAAATTAGGTGTACTGAAGTAATATATGTGTGATGTTTTACAACTCCTGTGCAATGGGATGCAATGCAGTCCACTGCATTCTGTTTATTTTACACAGCATCCTGCATTTTTTGGAAGCAGGGTTGTAGTAGGAGTAATCCAAATCTTGTTTAAGGAAGCAGCAGCGGAAAAGTTGGTCTTGGGCTGTGCAAGGGTCAGCTCTAGCATGCAGGGTTATGCTCTTCAGTGCCATCTGACATAAGTTTCACTTCCTCAGGGAATGCTGAGCATATGTCTCCACCACTTTTGTTGAGAGCCATTTTTGTTCACATTACTTTTTCAAAGATCTCCCCTTTCCATTTGACAAATATGACCCTTCCCCCGTCCCCATTTGACCAATAAGATTCCCATCCTTACATTTCCATTCTGTTCAACAAATACCCCTCCATGAAAAAAATATGACCCTACATACATACAGCCCCTCACATCCCCCAATTGACAAATACAATTGCTCCAACAAAGCCCCCCATCCCAGATGTCAACACAAAGACAAGTAGACACAAATCCATATTTGAAAAAACAGAGCTAAAGACAAAACTGAACATAAGAACAAACAGTTCAGAAATGCACAACTGCCAGAATTTGAAAATAGCAGATTTAATCAATGGTGCACATGCAGTATATCTAAACTAATGAGTCTAGAAATTACCTGCAGGTGTATGACTATGAGTGGGTGGAGCCAAGGCAGAGTTGGAGCTGACCAATCCAATACAGGCGAGCCAGAAGGCATACTGTGGCAAATTTAAACCCTAAGAATAAAACTTCTCCCCTGTTCCATTATTTAGAGTGTAGACTAAGGGTTCAGAAGAACTGTTCTTGAAGCTGGAGTAGGAGGAAGGAGTATATTGGAAGATCAGCTAGAACAGTAAAAGATCAAGTGGAGCAGAAGAACGTTAGGTAGGACAGAAAAACAGTGTGTAAAGAGATGGATGGAAATATAGAGGAGCGGGGTCATTGGAAAAGTAAAACAGAGTT
>JBBPDA010116078.1:0-28558 GCA_037974385.1 Arnoldichthys spilopterus
AGATGCAACAAGTTTTTTACACCTGGATTTGGGGATCCTCTGCCATTCCTCCTTGCAGATCCTCTCCAGTTCTGTCAAGTTGGATGGTAAACGTATGTGGACAGCCATTTTTAGGTCTCTAGAGATGCTCAATTGGGTTTAAGTCAGGGCTCTGGCTGGACCATTCAAGAACAGTCACACAGTTGTTGTTAAGCCACTCCTTCATTATTTTAGCTGTGTGCTTAGGGTCATTGTCTTGTTGGAAGGTAAACCTTTGGTCCAGTCTGAGGTCCTTAGCACCCTGGAGAAGGTTTTTGTCCAGGATATTCCTATACTTGGCCGCATTCATCTTTCCCTCGATTGCAACCAGTAGTCCTGTCCCTGCAGCTGAAAAATACCCCCACAAATACCTCCGACAGGCCACTCTGCCATAAAGCCCTGACTGGTGAAGAGCTGCAGTGATGGTTGACTTTCTACAACTTTCTCCCATCTCCTGACTGCATCTCTGGAGCTTAGCCAAAGTAATCTTTGGGTTCTTCTTTACCTCTTTCACCAAGGCTCTTCTCCCCCGGTAGCTCAGATTGGCCAGACGGCCAGCTCTAGGAAGGGTTCTGGTTGTCCCAAACGTCTTTCATTTAAGGATTATGGAGGCCACTGTGCTCTTGGGAACCTTAAGTGCAGCAGGAACTTTTTTGTAACCTTGGCCAGATCTGTGCCTTGCCACAATTCTGTCTCTGAGCTCTTCAGGCCATTCCTTTGACCTCATGATTCTCATTTGCTCTGACATGCATTGTGAGCTGTAAGGTCTTATATAGACAGGTGTGTGGCTTTCCTATTCAAGTCCAATCAGTATAATCAAACACAGCTGGACTCCAATGAAGGTGATCTCAAGGATAATCAGAAGAAATGGAAGCACCGGAGTTAAATATGAGTGTCAAAGCAAAGGGTCTGAATACTTAGGACAATGTGATATTTCAGTTTTTCTTTTTTAA
Source organism: Arnoldichthys spilopterus (assembly GCA_037974385.1). Classification (NCBI taxonomy): domain Eukaryota; kingdom Metazoa; phylum Chordata; class Actinopteri; order Characiformes; family Lepidarchidae; genus Arnoldichthys; species Arnoldichthys spilopterus. The sequence goes on from JBBPDA010116078.1 coordinate 972, forward strand.
TAAATCAAATGCAACAATTTCAAAAATTATTTTCTTTGTCTGTCAATATGGGGTGCAGTGTGTACATTAATGAGGGAAAAAAATTATTTAAAATGATTTTAGCAAATGGCTTCAATATGATAAAAAGGGAAAAATTAAAAGGGGTCTGAATACTTTCCGTACCCACTGTATCTTTTCTACACTGCTGACTAACAAGCAGACTATGATGTATGCTGCAGGAAAAAAGCTGCAGCACACTACAGCGAAGGGTGGATACCATCACCAACCATTTATCTGTGAAACCCACCTTGTTTTCAAAGCCCCACTTGGACATCTTAGCAGCAAAGTCTGTTGCAGGTTTTGTCAATATGCTGCACTGCAATGGGATCAAAGCATATTATGCCATTGGAAAACATCTGTGCTAATTTACACACCTCTTTAACACTATTCTTAGTAACCTCACTCTGTCACAGATTCAGATTCCCTCTATTGTCTGGCACCCTGTCTTCAGGTATACACCTTACTGTTGTTCTTGCTGGATGTTAATTCATTTGATATGCCATTGGATAGAATCACTTATAACCAGAGCACTTTTAACAGGCTTCTCAACAGGCATTTTGCCGAGGGGGGCCAACCTTAGATTGTTACAGAAAGACGGACCACTGATGGCAGCAGCGGCAGGACGCTACTACGATCTGGGCGTGAGTATGGTGGCCGGCTGGCTTAGCCATGGGGGTGAGTGTGCCAGAGGTCAGTGGATCCTGGGCCAGATAAAGCTGGCTCATTACCTCACCAGCGATGGGAGGCTGGGGGGACTGATCTCGACGGTGCACGCCCTGCTGGGCAACGAGCAATCCTGAGCAAGCGCAACTGGGCGTGGCGAGGGGACCGCCGGCGGTGACTGGACAAAGACAGATGGGGCTCAGAGGGGTAAGCACGATGTAGCTGTGCAGGCGTCAGTTAGGCTGCAGCCTAGATTTCTGTTAAAAAAATCATGGTATTTTTAATAAACCTCTTGATATTGAGTGTCTCCCTGGCCTTTTTAAGTTATAAGCGTAGTGGTTTTAGTATTCTCCTACAAAATTGGACAACCTTTGAAAAACCCAATACATCATTAGTAGTCAGTACAACAACTTTGCTACTGGTTTTTAGTTGCATTTACGGTGTCATATGCCATTAAAGATTGGGAATTTCCAAAGGAAAATAAGTCAAAATGGATTAGTATGCACAAATCAACAGTAATAAAGTTAGCTATTTAGCTACTGAGAAATCAGCAGAGTTCAAGAAATCAAAGATCTAATCCTGCAGCCTCCTGCTCTGCATACTCTGTTATATTATTGGCTATGAAAAGCATAGAGATAATTGACAATGACATAACTGGAACTGTTCACTGTCAACTGAATTAAATACCCACTGCAAATTATAAACACACATTTTCAAATGTGTACATTTTAAAACCTACACCAATTGTCCAGTGCCCTGGTTTTCCTAAAAATGGCTAACACAGATCAATGGTGAAACTGTATTAGTCTGAAGATAGTACTCTTTGGAAAATGTATTTCTCATAAACCAGTATTTTACCCACAATAAAACATAGAAAACATGTAAAATGTTCAAAATGAGACATATTACTATTAGATGATAAAAATTAGCTCATTTTGAAATGGCAGTCACATGTCTCAAAAAAGTTAAGTCAAAGCAAAAAAAGGCTGGAGAAGTAAGGGGTACTAAAAAGAAACAGTTGAAGAAACATTTTGCAATATGTTTGCATAATTGGCAAAAGGTCAGTAACATAACTGGGTATAAATAAAGCATCTTATTGTGTCTCTCAGAAGTAAAAATGGGCAAAAAACTGCATTTAATATGATGGAACAATTTCAGAATAATGTTCCTCAACATAAAATTGTGAAGATATCAAATATCTCATCATCTACAGTATATAATATCACCAATCTTTGTGCACAAGGGACAAAGCAAGGGACAAGGGACTGCATTAAAAACATGCATTATTCTGTCATAGAAATTACTGCATAGACTCAGGAGCACTGTTTTCTGTGCCGCTCAGAAATTCACGTTAAATCTCTATCATGGAAAGAAGAATCTGTGAGCATGATCCAGAAATGCCGCCATCTTCTCTGGACCAAAGCTTATTTGAAATGGACTGAAGCAAAGCTGAAAACTATTCTGTGGTCAGAATCATAATATGATATGTTATTTAAGAAAAAAACTTTTAAAAGTTGGGGTAGGGCGATGTTTACCACTGTCCAGTATCCCCTCTTCTTATAACAACAGTACATAAACATCTGGGAACTGAGGAAACCAGCTGCTCAATTTTTGGCAAAGGAATTTTGTTCCATTATTGTCAAGTCAAGTCAAGTTTATTTTTATAGCAACTGACGTTGTCACAAAGCAGCTTTACAGAAACCGGGTCCGAGCCCCCAAAGAGCAAGCCAAAGGCAACAAAAGCAAGGAAAAACTCCCTAAGCTGTTGGAAGAAACCTCGGGAGGAACGAAAGACTCAGAAGGGGGAACCCATCCTCCTCTGGTCGACACCAAAAAAAAAACAAACGAGAAAAAACAAACGAGAAATGAAAAGGAGAAAAGAATAAATAAAATAAAAATATATAATAATAACAGTTCTCAGTAAAAATTGGCAGCAGCAGTTCCTTGTGTACTGGTGCCGTGAGAGATTGTTAGTGATGCTGAAATGTTACCAGTGATTAAAAATTATGTAAATTGTAGTCTGAGTGCAGGCAGGAGCTCCAGAAAGACTCACTATGACAGCATAACTAAAAGGAAGAAGTAGAAAGAATCACAGACATGAAGGCATCCTGGGCCATAAGGTAGCACAACCACTCGACTGTCAACAAACCTGAGTGAACATGTCAGAGTGGGGGGCGACAGCATCCAAACATCCCAGTTTAGCAGGATACTCTATGCCTAAAAACTCTCCAGATTCATTATCTAGAACTAACAGAAGGTTTGACTAAACAAATATGTTTTTAGCCTGAACTTAAATATTGTGTCTGAGTCACAAACATAATTTGGAAGATTATTCCATAACTGTGGGGCCCTAAAAGCTGTGAAAGCTCTGGCCCCTGCTGTGACTTTTGCAATGTGGGGTACCAGCAAAAGACCTGTACCTTTTGATCTAAGTAGGCATGGTGGATCATAAGAGACCAAGAGTTCATACAGATACTGTGGTGCAAGATCATTCAGTGCTTTATAGGTCAATAACAGTATTTTATAGTCAATGCGAAATTTGATCGGGATCCAATGCAGATTAGATAAAATGGGGGTGATGTGATCGTATCGTCTGGTTCTAGTAAGAACTCTTGCTGCGGCATTCTAAACTAACTGGAGCTTGTTTATATATCTATTAGAACATCCAGACAGTAAAGGATTACAATAATCTAATCGAGAGGTAACAAAGGCATTAACTAGTTTTTCTGCACCGTTTAATGAAATTATGTTTCTTATGTATCTTAGGTATATTTCTGAGATGAAAGAAGGCAATCCTAGTAATATTATCTGCATGGACTTCAAATGAAAGATTGGGGTCAATTGGTGGCCCGATTATGAGTACTTCTGTTTTATCAGAGTTGAGTAGTAGGAAGTTTAGAAGCATCCACTGTCTGATGTCCTTTACACATTCCTCAATGACATTTAGTTGGTGTTTCTCACCAGGCTGTGCGGAAACATATAACTGTTTGTCGTCAGTGTAGCAATGGAAGTTTACTCCATGTTTTCGAATAATATTACCCAGAGGTAGCATATACAAAGAGAAGAGCAGGAAGCCTAAAATTGAGCCTTGTGGTACACCAAAATTTACCTTGGTGCGTGTAGAGAAGTCATCTGTGATTTACATCTACAAACTGATATCGATTTTCCCTTAATTCCAACAACATTTTCTAGTCTGTTAAGGAGGATGCTGCGATCAATAGGTGCACTAAGGTGCAGCACAAGTAAGGAGACACAGCCCTGATCAGATGCAAGTAGAAGGTAATTGACTACCTTTACCAGTGCTATCTCTGTACTATGATGAGGCCTAAAACCTGACTGGAACATTTCATGAATGTTGTTCCTATGTAGAAATGAGAATAACTGCTGTGCTACAACCTTTTCTAGAATTTTTTTAAATAAAAGGGAGGTTAGATATTGGCCTGTAGTTAGAAAGGGGTCGAGGTCTGTTTTTTTAACAAGGGTTTAACAACTGCTAGCTTAGTTTTCAGGTACATAGCCGATACTGAGGTTCCATTACTATTGGTAGTATTTGTTTTAAAAAAGTGCATAGGTAGGGGATCTAGGATGCAAGTTGATGAATTTGAGGAAGAAATAAGTGAAATGAGTTCTGTTTCTTGAAGGGGAGAAAAACAATATAATCACTGATCTGATATAATTGAATTTTCTGAAGAGTTTAGTATCAAACTGTCTGCATTTGAATGAATGGACTGAATTTTGTGTCTAATATTTTGGATTTTATCATTAAAAAAGATCATGAAGTCATTGCTGCTATGTATTGATGCTATGTCTGTTCCTGTACTGTCTGGTTAATTTTGCTATGGTGTTGAATAAGAATCTTGGGTTATTTTTGTTATCTTCTATAAGTGTGGAGAGATAAGTTTTTCTAGCGGCACAAAGGGCTTTTTTGTAACTCAGAAGACTCTCCTTCCATGCTATTTTGAATACTACTAAATTGGATTGATGCCATTTACGTTAAAATTTTTGTGTGGTTTGTTTTAACTCGCTTGTGTGATTGTTAAACCAGTGTGTGTGATTGTTATCTGATATATAATTCTAGCTGTTCAACCTCTTTGGAATTGGGGTTGTAATAATGCTTTTAATACCTACTGTGTCATCAGCCCTTAATATGATTTATGTGTTCCTATCAAAAGGAAACCCATTTAAATGGATCACTTAAGTGAGCAACAAAATATGAGCTTAATATGGGCTATCTAAATTACTGGCTATTTAAATTCTGTAAACCAGCTAAACTGACTGTGATAAAACATTGCTAAATGTAGATTTGTTTAAGACTTATATCTTGAACTTACTTCTGTATCATAACTGCTATCTTGGTAATTATAAATCAAGCCAGACATTATTTTGACAGATGATCTATCTCATGGCATCTTTGAGACACCTTTATTATACAGATATATAAATGTTACTGTTGACACTTTGTTTTATTATTTACACTTTGGAATTTGAATCGTTTCACTGAAATTATTTGATTAAGGTTCCACATTTTATAAAATAAAAAATCAATTTTCAAAAAAGTTGGAATATTTTCCAAAATGCAATAGAAACAAAGATCTGTAATATGTTAATTCATACTTCACTGACAAGAGTACAAAGAAAAGATTTTCAGTAGTTTTACTGGCTAGTTTTACTGCAGTAGTTTTGCAACTGGAAATGTTGTCCATTCTTGCTTAATATAACACTCATTTAACTCTCCATGGTCGGTGCTGTCTGATTCTCCTCTTCATGATAAGCCATACAGAAAACAAAAGACAGATCTGGACTGGTAGCAGGCAGCCCATGCAGAATGTGGTGTCCTGCTGAAAGAAGCATTGATTACCGGGGAAGAGACGTTGTTTTGATGGCAACATATATTTCTATAAAATCCTAATATATGCCTTACATACATGCAGACCAGCAATGCTATGGGCACGGATACACCCCCATACCATCACATATGCTGACTATTGCACCTTTTTCTGATAACAATCTGAATGGTCATTTTCATCTTTGGCACAGAGAACTTCAGGTATTTTTTTTAAACAAGCTGAAATGGACTTATTTCACCGCAGCACAAGGTACCCCACACTTTCGGTCCATTTGAGATGAACTCAGGCCTAGAGGCCTAAGTGTTTCTTCATAGAGTTGATGTATGGCTTCATCCTTGCACAATAAAGTTTCAAGCTACATTTCTTGATGCAGCAACTGACTGTGTGAAGTGACAATGGTTTTCCAAAGTACTCCCAAACCCAGATTGCTTTATTTACCATAATAGCATTATGGTTTTTTAGGCAGCGCTTCCTGAGTGCTCAGACGTCACACACCTTCAGCAGTGGTTTCTGGCCTTGCCTTTCACACACTGAGATGTCTCTGAAATCTCTGAATCTTTCCCCAAAATTGTGTACTGAACAGTTGAAAATTCTCTGCGATCTTGCATTGTTCTTTTTTTAACTGAGTAACAATTCTCTCACACATTTTGGGACAAAGGATTGAAATATAACCCATCCTTGCTTGCAAAGCCTAAGCCATTAATGGATGCTACTTTTGTACCCAATCATGATACCTCATCTGCTACCAATTAGCCTGCCTAATAAAGAATCTTCCTGGTGTTACTTGAACATTCTGTGCACTTTTAACTCAGTCCCTACTTTTGTTGAGTGCATTGCAGCAATCAAATTCTAAATTTGTTTATATTAACAAATGTTTACACTATCCACCCATCCATCTTTTAAACTGCTTCCATTTCTGGTCACAGGAAAACTCCCAGCTGGCTACAAGCCAGAGGCACGGTACACCCAGGACAGGAGGCCAACCCATCGCAGGGCAACACGGAGACAGACAACCATTCACACTTACATTCACACCTACAGCAATTTAGGGTATCCAGTCAACCTACTGCAAGCCTTTAGACAGTGGGAAGAAAACCAAGAAAAGCACCCCTGGCCAATCAGGGGGTTGAACCCAGGACCTTGCGTTAAGGCAACAGCCTTAACCACTGCACCACTGTGCCACCCAGTTGTTCACTAAAAATCTTTTGAAAATCTCTCAACATGGAAAATCAGGATTTTAATGTTTGAAAAATATGTATGTATTTTTTTAATCTAAAGTTAAATAATTACAAAGAAATATCTGAATATAAAATTTTCAGTGGAATTCCATAAAAGTGGTGTTTTGTTGTGGCGTTTCAGTGGTATTGCTTAAAGAAGTGGTGTTTTGTTGTTTTTGTTTTTTTTAAACCTGTACATCTGTAGAAAGGCTTAGTTTTGATAATTTTTTTTATAATAAAGAAATCACGTATACACCAAGTTAATTTATATTATTTATTTGTACTACTTTTAAACTGTACAGTAAACAAGTGTAAAGGAAACATGATCAAATTGCCAGAGCTTTCTCAGGTGATGCTGAGAGAATGTTTACTGTTGCTGACAACAGCTATCGGATTATGTTACCCAGCCATATCTTCTGAACGACATGTGATAAAATAATCAAATCTTTTCCAGGTGACATTGAGCTATCTTATTTTGTAGTCAAACAGCTGTGTGGCTGAATCTTGCAGACTGGTGCTGGCAAAGAGGGCACCATTTCTGATTACCTCAATCAGATTATGTGACTCTGCCACAGCTTCTTAATTAAATGTGGTAGACTGATCAAATATTTTCCAGGTGATATAATTTTTTTTATTTGTTCCACTTTTACATGCAAAACCATGGAGTTCTTTAATGTGTAGTCTTTTTTCTATCACAAGTGGACCCCGAGCTTTGCAAAAGCGCGTTTCAATCGCTTCAAGAGTTTACGTTAACTTCCTTGGGACTTTACGTTCGTTCGGCAGGAGAATGTGAAACAGCGTCTCCTAAGGTCACAACATACGACCTGTCACAGAACGTTTGTCATCTCCTTGTGTCGGTCGCAGCACCAGCTTCAACTCCGTCGTAAAAACAGCACCATCTGGCCCTAAACTACCTAAACGGCAACACGAGCTAGCTGATTCGTTCAAATGTGAGCACTGTCTCTTCCTGTTGGATGAGAAGTACACGTCAGCTGCCAAGTTGAACGTCAGGTCAACCTACTAGGCATACTGTCGTTTTCCTCTTCCTGGTTTTTTTATGTGTGCTGCCTATGACTCTTTTATACTGGTAAGAGGTCTTTTTGGTAAATAAGTAATTTCTTGGATATGAAGGATTTTTATGACTAATACTGTGAATATTACTTATTCACGGTTTACTTGTACTGAGATCATTTCCCTTTTGTTTTCTCGCTTTCAGGTGTCAATCTATACACATGTAAAGTGAAACTCAAGTTGCCTGGACAGATTTGAGCGTCAGCAAAACATTTGTCGGTCTGTCTTAAGTGCAGTATAAAAGCCCTGTGTAAAGACTGCGATTTAGGATGAATTCAGACTACATGTGATCGTGTCTTACATAACCGAGACGTTATACCACAAAGATTCGGCATTTTTGAGGCTACTGTCAGCACCCAGCGCTTTTCCTTCTGAGCAAAATGAGACTGCGACTTCTGAAAAAAAACGCGGCTGCTTTTCTAGTAACCTCAATTATTATGTTTATATTGTTTTATTATAAACTTGTGATAAACGAGATTGGGGAGAATTTTCCTAATGAAGGATCGCAATCGGTTGTCATAAACACCTTTCAGTTTGGTACTATCTTAAATATGAGGAAGTCAGTATACGACAGCAATTACAGACAGTTTATCCAGAATGCGCACAAGTTTCCAGATGAGCCAGAAGTTGTGATTGTTGTACAGGTTCATAACAGACCTGCTTATCTAAAAATGCTTATACAATCCCTGGAAAAAGCAGCCGAAATACATAAGTTCCTTGTTGTTTTTAGTCATGATTATTTCACAGAGGATATTATTGATCTTGTGAAAGACATAACATTCTGTAAGATACTTCAGATATATTTTCCTTACAGCAAACAACTCTATCCTAATGAATTTCCTGGACACGATCCAAATGACTGTCCTAAAGATATATCAAAGAAAAATGCCAGAAAGACAGGATGCATCAATGCAGAACACCCTGACAGCTATGGACATTACAGAGAGGCCTCCATTACACAAACCAAACACCACTGGTGGTGGAAACTGCATTTTGTGTTTGAGCGACTGAAGGTGCTTCAAGGCTACAAAGACTTTGCAGTCTTCATTGAGGAAGACAACTACATACTCCCTGATTTCTATCAGTTCTTCAAATCTATGACTAGGCTTAGGAATACCCACTGTGCAGACTGTGATGTCCTTGCACTTGGCAATCATGACGGTGTCTTCAGTTTTATAGAAATGTCTTCCAAAACTGAAACTTCTGGATGGATGTCTACCAAGCACAATATGGGCATGGGCATTTCCAGGGATATTTACTACAAGTTAATGGGGTGTAACAATGAGTTCTGCACCTATGATGATTACAACTGGGACTGGACTCTACAGAACCTTTCGGGTACTTGTATACAAAAGCCTCTTAAAGTCCTTGTAGCCTGTGGTACCCGTGTTCTCCACACGGGCAACTGTGGTCTGCATCAACAGGAGGCTTGTCATCCTGATATTGCCCTTAAAAAAGTAGAGATGCAGCTTGGAGAGCTCACCCCTGCCCTCTTCCCACAGAGTCTAACCCTGACTAATCATGCACAGGTGAAGCACAAACCCCATATGAAAAATGGAGGGTGGGGGGACATACGTGACCACACCCTATGCATCAACTATGCCGCACGACTTTAAAGGGGTTGTAATTGTTGTATTTTGACATATACCATGTCCTAAAACATATAAAAACATCAGATGTACAGTTGCAAGTTACTTTTTTATTCATTTCTTCAAGACACCAGAATCATCTGCAATGTCAGTTATATACAACCATCATCTTATTATTACTACACAGTGCCTTGGCTGGTCTTTTATACTTTACTGTCACCCATTATTCACTTACTTTTCAAGGCAAAAAATGATGGAAACCTGTTATTCCATTGATGCACAGATAGATGGATATGATTTTTATAGACTGTCCTTTTTGCCTTAGACATAAGGATGTTGTTTTTTTTCATAGTATATTGCCAACCAGGTATGTTATAAATATCTTTTAATTTTAGCTGGAAAAAAATTTAATCATTCATATGTGCTGGATTTATCCAGGCAAATAGAATATTTTTTAATATATAATTTTTACTATTATTTACTACTAATAAATTACATTGACTGGTCCATTTGTCATATCTGTAATAGTTGTAATACTTTCCTGTGGTTGTTTTTGCCCCTTTTTAACTTACTATATTCTTGTTGTTGTTTATGTATTACAATAAATTGCCCAGACAGAGTTTAGTTCAGTTTTATTAATTTAAGCAGGCCTTTTCATTTGTATTCACTTAACACAGTGTTTGGGCCCAACAAAAGCACAGTTATCTCAGTCTAATTTGAAACATGTATAAAGTAATAGGGCTTAGCTATGCATTAGGCTTAGCCTAGCTACACTCTTTTTCAGTATCATTGCTTGTTTTATTTTAGGCTTCTGTTAAATGCACAAAGTGGCCATGCATTGTTTAGTTAACATGCTAAACTTTTGAGTATCAAGTATTTTAGGTAATCAATTTAGCTGACTACAGAATATTTTTTTAACTGATTCTTTTCTACAAGTAGATTGTCTGATGACAGTCTAGCCATCACTGAGCACTCATTATTGAGATATTTTTAACTGTTATTTTCTTATTACTAAATGCCTAAACTGCATGCCAACACAAACACAGTTTAGGCATTTAGTAATAAGAAATTAACAGTTAAAATTATCTCAAAGAGAGAGAGAAGTGAAAGGAAAATATTTAAAACTTTTAAATGTTTTTAGTGGTGGCAAAATTTTGACTTTCTGATTTTGATTGAAGAGTTTCCCAAGTTAACATTTCCATACAGTTAATTAAATTAGGGAATTAATTTAAAACATACTTTTAAAGCATATTTTATATTACTTAATGTGATAACATCTTTCAGTCTTGTAAGAGATATTTTCTGTTGGTTCATGATTAGACAAAATTATACCTTTAGCTTTTTTTGGTGATGATTGCTCTACAGAAAGGGAAGTGTTTCCTCTTTTTCACAATGTTTCTACTCATGTGAAACAATTGTAGTTATCAAGTAAGTGTAGAGTATATTGTATTAGATACTTTTGTGTTTGTGTTTATGTATGCTCTGATTCAGGAGATCTTAATTATGGGTATGAGGAACAGAAATACTAATTACATTATAAAAAGCCATTTTCAGAAGATTGATTAGCTTTGATCTCTTAATTTGGTTATGTTGTAATGACCTATTGTGTAATTTGCTTTTGTTAATTTCAGGGCAATTAAACATGTTATTAAATAATTTAATCCCCTTGTGATTTTTTTGATATTTTTTCGATGAAACCTGTATGCCATGATAGCTTTTCATCCATTTTCTGTCCATGAAAGTGGACCCTTTTAAGTACATATTGTATAATTCCATTTTTGTTTTGGCAGTTTATTTAGTAATTTATTTTATATTTTCTAATTGCTTCCATGTTATTGTCTTAGGGCAATAATTTTAATGAAGCTTGGCAAGCATAAAAAAACAATCAATTTGAATAAATTGAACTTTCCTGTTAAACAATTTGGCATCACAAACACTCACTTCCTAAACAGGAAATAAACAATGTTAGTTAAGCTAACATTGAATTGTTGGCTCTCAGTTGAGGTAAGTGTTCACAGTGCTTGAAAAAAACATAAAGAATTGGACATAGACATATAGTCTAAACAGTCCTGCTGCTAGTTAATATGTTACAATATGCAAAATTATGATTTTTTTAGGCATTTTTTAATGGTTTGAACATGTAAATGTGTGATGATGATAAAGGTACTGCAGTTGGTTGCTAGGCTTTGGAACATGCAAGCTATATTTATAGAATGCCATTCTATTTTTCTTTTATAATTATTATTTAAATACAGCCAAGAAATGCAGCCCAAATTGTGATTTTATTTTTATGATGCTACTGGTATATGCATCAGGGACTTTCATTGTTCATTATTCTTGGCACACACATTACCCATTGCCCATGTGAACTGACTCACAGGTTCAAGTCCCAGCCCAGGCACCACTGAGGTACCCTTGACCAAGGTTCCATCCCACTACACTGCTCCCTTCACTGTTGATAGCTGCCCACTGTTCCATGTGTGCACATGTGATGGGTTAAATGGGTCATATTTTGTTTGTGATAGTCTTCACATGTGCAGCCATCTAAGCATTCTCCCTAAACATCTGAACTACACCAACTCAAACTAGGAGCCCAAGTGGAGGCAATACATATTTATTGTATACATATTAAGCAATACATATTAAGTATTAATATTTAAGTATATCCCTTGTGTGATAAATTTTTACAAAAAGAAAATTATTTTATTTAAGTTGTATTTTTAAGTATTTAAGTAATTTTTATACCTAAATATTCATGGCCTTGGGTTTTTTTATTTTTTTATTTTTTTTTTTTGGGGGGGGGGGGACATGTTGAAGGGAAAATTCACTTAGCACTTAAATGCCACCACTCTCTCTCTTTCACTTTCTTCTGTTTTGAATTTAAATATAATATTTTTTAATATATAATTTTTACTATTTTTACTATTAATAAATTACATTGACTGGTCCATTTGTCATATCTATAATAGTTTTAATACTTTCCTGTGGTTGTTTTTTTGAAGGAAATATTGCATTGCTACGGCAGTACAAAAGGTAAGAGCAGCAGAAAAGTGGCAAAGCAATAGATACTATTTAAACTATACAACACAACTAAAGAGAATAAAAATAGGAAAGGGTAGAAGAAGCTTGTAAATGAGCAGAGCTGTCGTAACAGGCTGCCACTCGCTGGGGGCACCGGAAGTTCTCTATTACATAAGTTTTTAAAAATATATTTTGTCCATTATAGATCTCCACCTTTGTGTCAGCTACACTTGCAAAGTATTTTGCAAGTGTTCAACCCCCTTGAAAGTTGTTTGATTTATGGTAATTGTAAATTGCACTTTTGATTGATACTCAAAATTTACTAATTTAAATTTTACTTACATCTAATGTTATTTTATGTATGTAAATATTTGTATATGAATTATTAACTGAAAAAAAGCTGTTTGCTTCAGTATTTAACCTTATGTTTTACAGAAACTCCAAATCTTTGCACACAATGCACTTTATGTTGTTAGTTGTGTAGTGTTTGTGGTCCTGTGTTTCATGTAGCACCATGGTCCTGGAGGAACGTTGTTTCGTTTAATTTTCATTACCCACTACTTCAGGTTCATTAAATCTGTTGAAAGATTCATTAAAAAGTTAATCTACTATAAATAAAAGACCCACCTAAATTATTGCAAATTATGCACATGACAAGCAATGAGGATGTGAAGCCACATGTCACAAAATCACTTGAAGCTATAGAGTTCAATGAGTCTGGAGTGAAACAAAAGTCAATAATTTCAACAGCTTTAAATGCAGCTAGTCTGTATGAGAGCTTGGCTATGATGAACCCTTTTCTGAAAATACACATGAAATTTCATCTGGAGATTGTCAGACAGCAGTGTCCCAGCTAAAATGCGCAATAAAGTTTTTGGTCAGGTGAAAAATTTTACTTTTTGGCCAAAATACAAATACACTTTTACAAAGTTACTGCTGATGTAACCCCGCCTTAGGTTCAGTTACTCGTTAATATATGCATAATATTTTTTGTGAGTATTCCCCTTTAAGAATTGCGATAGTGTCCTAAAGGGGCAGCGTTACGGCAGCTGGTTGCCATGGTACTTCTAGTGGGGATTCGCGGGCTTACGATGCACGTAGCGGCATCACAGGCAGCGTGTGTGTGTGCGCGCGCGCGACTTGTCCCCATGCTCTGAGCCTCGTATATTACATTTTCAGAACTGATAATGTGATTTTTTCTTGCTAGTGGATGGACTTGGGTGGCTTCTCAGTGGCAAAAGAGGACAACTGCAAAGCAGCATCCTTGTGATTCTTGGGATCATTCCAGGCAAACACGCACTGCCCATTCCTCCCTCTACACAAACCTCTAAATCATAATTGAATTTTTTGCTGGCCAGCACTACGATTTGTTTGCTCCGTTAAAAGACATTTTAGACTGTTTCTCCTTCATCTTTTGAGGTGTTTCTTATTCTGGTTCAAGGGCTGAACTTGAACTGTGAAGGAGAGACAAATCATATTGCTCACTACACAAAGAACTGCTGGGATTAATTACTTGTTTAGCATCAAGTAAAATAATCTCTCTAATGCGTGTGCCAAATGCAAATACTAAACAGACATTCATGTGTTCATAACTGCATATGACCTGTTTTGAATACAGATTGGTAATTTTTTGTTGATTTGTTTTATTTAGCCAGCTTACCTATTGTTGCCTTATATGGTGAGAAGGGGAGATGCACTTCAGTCCAATATGTTTTAAATAAATCTGGATTAGGTAATAAACTGCTATCACTACCCTGAATAGATTCTACTCCTTGGTTACACTAACAATACATAAAATGCAGTAAAACAGGCTGAAATTAAGAATCAAAAATAATGTGCAAAATCTACCAATTTTGTCTAAATTGAGAATACTGCATATACGTATTAGATTTTTTTGGGATATTAAACATAGGGTGACCACAGTCATGTAGAAAGAAAGTGGAGATTCAAACTGCTCAAAAATGTTTAAAAAATGTTCAAAATTTAATTCTCATAGTTTTGATGGTTCCAGGAAGGTCATGGTGGGCAGTCTGAATGTGTAAATATAAAGACACTGAACTACCTGGTAATCATTAGCCAAAAAATGCATTGTCTTGCAATTTTATAAGTGTGGGGAAAAGCTCACCCCGACCCTTTGGGAGCGGAAACCAAAGGAGGCATAAGCCGCTTCATGATTGGTCACTTTTCAACATGGGCACACCTCCACAGACGGAAGCCCAACACTGCAGTGCCAGGAGGAAAGGAAGAGGAGTTTGCGAGCTGAGTGAATGTTTGCCTGAACCGTTACTATCACAGTACATTTACATTTTTCATTTTATTCATTTGGCTGACGTTTTTATCCAAAGCGACTTCCAGAAACGAGGAAACAATCAAGCATTATCACTGCACAGGGCAATACTGAAGTAAGTGCTACAAGGAAGTTCAACGCATTTCTCTTAATTGTAAAATAAACAATAGACAACTACTACAGTAAATACATATGCCAAGTGCTTACAATAATTACCGACAGCAACTATTACAATAAATACATATGCCAAGGGCTTACAATAACTACAGACAGCAACTACTACAATAAATCCAGATGACAAGAGCTACACTACAGTAAACTAAGTGGAACATTACTATCTGGGGGACATTTAGTCGGTTATTAGGTACCAATAGTTCCGTGACTGATAGGCTTATGTGCTGAGGTGGGTGCGGAACAGTTGAGTCTTGAGACGCTTCTTAAATGTGGAGAGAGACTCTGCAGATCTGGTGTCACTGGAAAGCTCATTCCACCATTGAGCAATGTAGGAGAAGAGTCTAAGGTGGTGTTTGATTCCATGTGGGGATGGAATCTACAACTGCTGATCCCTCATTTATCTTAATGATCTGTTGGGTGTGTAGGTCTAGATCAGTGTTCCCATGTAGCCGGGAGCTGATCCATTGATGATCTTGTAGGCGAGCATCAAGGACTTGGAACTTGATTCGCGCAGAGATAGGGAGCCAATGCAGGGAGTGAAGTAGCGGTGCCATGTGAACGCGTTCAGAAGGGGAACACCAGATAGCAATTATAAACAAAAAAAAAGGAAACAATGTTATAATAATTACCTCATTTTAAAGAGGCAGCAGCACTTCCTTGTGTACAGGTGGTGATGCGATGATTTTCATGATCAGTTTGGTAGAGCATAGGGTTGTCCATATCTTCTCAGTTGGAGTAATAAACACAACGTTCAAGTCAAGCGCTGTAATAAGTGTGTGCTTTCCCTCTCTTTTTCTTGCTCTAACACAACCTGTGCACCTGCCAGGTAGTATGAAATAGATCTGCTGGTTAAATTATGCAGAATACCCAAAATGCATATATATAATCCATGATCTTATATTTTCTAGCACTTTAATTCATGATTAGGATGACAGGGCTATTTTTTTAGTTCAAAATCTTAGTCATAAAACATTTGGAATTGTATCTGCTCTACTAACCAGAGTCTATCAAGTGAAGCCATTTAAGCTAGTGACTGGTGAATATTCCAACACAGCATAAAATGGGAGTGTAGTTTGATTTGTTGGAAAAGTTAGCCTTGTTGTTGCTTTCAAAATAAAAGTTTCAAATTTACATTTTTTCTGTTGTGTATTTTAGGGGACACATCCCATTCACTGCCCCAGTTCCTACACAAATGACAGGTTTTAACATGTCAGTTGAGAGGAGAGGAGGGTGGATGTCAAGGGAAAGGCATCATAGCACCCAGCAATTGCAGAATATTATACAATAATAAAATAAAATAATTATTAAAAATAATTAATACAAATATTATACTCTAAATAAAAAATCAGACTTTGGTTTGTCGTCATTGTTAATATAACTAGGTTTCTATTTGTCTGCCATTCCCACTCAACACTTGCTATGAGTTTGAGCCACTCCCACTCAGCACTTTCTGTGACATTTCTGCCATGGGTGTTCCTGCTGGTTTAGGGTTTCAAACATTTCTCTAACCTCTAGGCCACAGCTGGATTCTGGGGAAATAATAAAAAGCCAGCTCCTTGTGATCTAATTTGTTACATGTATGTACCCCCTGTTTGTTTGTATTTTCCCTCTGTGCCCTCCTGTGCTATGTTGTCACTGCCTTCCTGTGTCTATAGATGGAGTGGGCTGCCAATCTTAATTTAAGGTGGTGAGATGACTAATCAGGGACAAAGATGGTGCTGTTGGGGGTGGAACTTATCATTTAAAAGCTGCAGGAAGACGCCTACAGACTCAAGTGCTGTTATGCTCTTTGTTTGAGTTGGTTATATTGCAACTGCTTAGACTGTGTGTTAGCTGTGGATTTGGTTATTCACTTTTTTGTGTGTGTTAAATTTGTCTTAATGCTAATTCCTTTTGTTGAGAGCAGGTTAGTTTGTTTGCGCACCTACATTCCATCATATAGAATCTAAACACAGTAGGTTAGGGAGTGGGTGCCACCCCTTGTATAGTCCATGCTTTCTCCTTTAGGTGTGATCAGCTTTATTGTCCATAGTACTGTCTGTCTTGTCTCTAACCATTGTATAGATAAATACTTCTGCCTTTTGATACCACTATCTCTGTTTACTCCGTCCCCATTTATCTGTTCATTTGTTACTGCCTCTGTTTACTCCCCCTAGACTACCCAGCCTAAAACAGGGGTTACATAATTCATACTTGGGGGAGAGTTTTGTGTCAATAGGGGGATTTTGAAATCAGTGTGGAATTTGACTGGAAGGCAATGTAGTCTTGATAATATTGGGCTAATGTGGTAAAATTTTCTAGTTCCTGTAAATGACTCTAGCTGCTTTATTCTGGACTAGTAATGTTCATTTAGGTTCCTGCTGTAACACTGCAAACTTGGTATTAGCCTCAACTCCTATGCAGATAACACAGTTGAATGTATCTATAAAACCAGACAATAAGCTAAAATCTAACAAGACAGAGGAATGTGTAAATAAATGCTTAGATTTAGCATAACTTTCTCCTACTTAACTCTAAAAAAAAAAACAGATGTTATGGGTCATATAGTAGCTTTCCCTTCAAGGTCACAATAGGTAGAAATGGTTATCACATATCTAATCTTGAGGTGACAAAAGCATGAACCAATTGTGCTGCTTCATGTGGTGATTCATTTTTAACTTAGTATTTTGACAATGACTATTTGAATATTACATATATGCGCTTTAAAATAATTTTTTGCAGTTGACGAAGGAGAAACTGGATAAAATTTAAGTTTGTATGAAAGACTGCATCATCTGAGAACTTCCACCTTAACATTACTTACAACTAGCTATAATGGGCAGTGGTGGCCTAGTGAGTAGGCCCTTGCCCTGGTGAACTGAAGGTCGCAGGTTCAAGTCCCAACTCGTGCACTGCTGAGTTTCCATCCTGCTACACTGCTCCCTGGGCACTGCTGATAGCTGCCCACTGCTCCATGTGTGAAGGGTCAAATGCAGAGGTCACATTGTGTTGTGGTGCTTGACTGTGTTCACAGTGACAAATAGTCACTAAATAAAATAAGAGTGCATTAGTTAAGATAAGAAAAGATAAACCTTTATTTGTCCCACAAGTGAGAAAGTGGCAAAACAATAGATTATGAAGCTATACAACACAATAAGACAAAAAGTAAACTTTACAACTAATAGAAAAAATATAAATAGACATGTGTGTGTATGAAATTAGCTGTCTACAAATTCTCTGAGCTATATTACTTATATTTGGATAAATTGCAATAATCTCATTTTCATGGCAAAGTGGTTAGGTCACAATAGTTATGTAAGCAACATAGCATAGCTACATGTTTATGGGCACCAATGGAAGGTTATTCCAATGAACCTGTGGATTTTTGAAAGCTCTACACAGAAAGGCACCGGTGGCCGACCCAGGGATCAAACCCAGGACCTTCTTGCTGTGAGGCGACAGCACTAACCACTGCACCACAATGTTTTTAGTGTCTTTAACACTTATTCTAAGATATTTGCAATTTGCTTGGCCAAAAGAAAATCAAAGGTACTCTGATTGGAGTAATAGATTAATCAGAATTTATGAGAGGATGCCACATAGCTAACAATATAAAGCTAGTGCTGGATATTCTGGATTATCCAGATTTAATACATGATGAAGACTTTTTTTTTTTTTTTTTTCCAAAGTTTGCCTTTGGGTCATTTTTGACCCAGCAGTTAAAATCACAGTCACAGACTTCCACAACACACACACACACACACACACTGCTGATTGATCAGAGACAGAAGTAAAACTTTTTTTGTGCAAGTGTACATTACAATTGATCTGCCACTGCCTCAGCCGCTGCCCCAGCTGGAAAAGATGTCAGTTCTGCCCACCAAAGAAGGACTGTAAAACACATTCAGTGTGCTGCAAATCTGAGAAAAATATCTGCAAAGTCCTTGCAAAACAGTTCCTTAACTGCTCTACATGTGCTCATTGACAAACAAGGTGCACACAACCTGGACCACAAAAGCTTTAGCCCACACTAAAAAAAGATTTACAAAATTGTGTATGTAAAGATTTATGACATATGTACATCGGTTGCACATATTAATATTACGTTCTGTTAAACAATTTCTTTTTTTCTGAACAAACATGACTTTACTATGTAAATCTGTCCTATTTAATGTTGACCTGAGTATTAACTCGAACATGTTCATATCACTCAATATTTGTCATGTTTCAGGGTCGAGGAGTTGCAGGAAGTAAGCACGAGTTTTTTTAGATTTATTTTAAATAATGAAACTAACACAAACAAAAATATAGACTATGAACACAAAGAACACAAATGAGGATGAACAGAAAGACGACCTGAACTTACAACTGAGGCTAAACACGTTAGGGTATTCCGAACAGGATCCAGGACAACACGAAGAAAAATAAACGAAGTGAATACAGGCTTAGACACATCGAACACGGTAGCAAAATAGTAAACGGAATACAGGGTCAGAGAAACTAATGACAATAACCGACCGGGACTAAGACAAACACACAAGACTAAGTAGGAACACTAAACGAGGAACACCTGACGCAGGGAGGAGACAAGGACAAGGGACAGGTGGAGACAAGGTGGGGCTAAAGCTAACATGGGAAAACATGAAACTTAAGGAAGATGAGAAGACGAAACGGGACATTACAATATTAGCTCCCGAAACAATGTATCTAAAGCCATTAATTTTAATCTTGTAGACAGCTCCTCAGATGAGCATTTATTCCTCCAACTAGAGCTCATCGGATCCTCTGGGGTTGCAACACGAGTAAAAAGATGGCGGCCTGCAAGTTTGCTAATGAAGTGTTCAGAGTGGGTTGAGATTCCAAATAAAACATAGTTTTTTTTTCTTTATTCTTAACATGACTGAGATTTAAACATTTTTCATCCCTCAAAAATAAATGAGTTCTAAATGACAGACATATGTTCAGAGGTGGAACATAAACCAGTAATGTTGTATACTTAATAAATATCTAAAAATCCAACAATCCCCCTTCCCCCTCTTTTTCAGTACAATGTTGTAATTATTTGTATTTGATATGTCCCATACAGCTGTGAGCATCATGGCCCTTGTCATATTAAAATCTCTCCCTGGCTTTTTGCCACTCTTTTTTAGACACAATCTACACATGTGCACACTTTGAAATGTCCCGCAATGCACCTACTCAAACACTCTTTCTTTCTCATACCCATGGTGCAGGCAGTGGTATTTACATGTATAAAATTAAGAATGCAGGCCAGCGCATATGCTATGTTGTGCACCAGAACAACTGTGAGTTATGTGATATAAACATACCTTTTCATCCTTATTTCTACTAGGACTATCTGCTAACACTCCTATGCATTGTTCAATTCCCCCACTTGTCTAAAGGCCAGACTAGCTTTGGCTATAGTTGAGAGTCTGGAGCAGGAGAAGCAGAATATTTAGGCCAGAGATGGCTTGATTTCTACTCAGGTAAAATAATATCATAATACAACTTCTTCATGCATATGTTAACACTTAGTAAGAATTCATATAGGTATTGTTTCAAGGGGACTTACTAATTAGTTTGTATTAACTGAATTTCAGATCTTCAGATAGACCTCTTTTCTAAGCAGGGCCATGAATACACTGGACTCAACACGATAATGTTGGACATGTTGCAGAGATAACTTAAACAAGACCCACCTAAATATGGTTGTATGGTGCTCATGTTGGATGCCATGGCCAGCAGGTTATTAGCTCCTCTAAATTTGAAAACAACTTGTAATTTACTTATAGTAATTAACTAGTCCGCTTACAATGATCATGTTGGAAATTAGTGTGCATAACAACATGGAAATATTTAAAACAAAGGATTTTTAAAAATGACGAGAAATGTACAGATGTGTTTGTTCCTTGTCGTTGGTTTAAGTCAGCACTGGATTAAGGGCTTCTATGAGCGATATGACAGAAAATGGTCTATAAAACATATTTTGCATTAGAATATAATTTATTTTTGGCATATAATGGTCAGTTTTACCTTGATACATATTCTTACTATAAGCGGTTTCAACTGTATGTTTTTCTTTTAACATGTAAACACTCTGATTGTTAGATAAATTGATTGCATTATTTATAACTACATTTAATTTACATGTGTATTTTTTTCTCTCTTACAGACAATACTTAGAGATGCCATGTAGGACAGAAGTACATTTTCACTTTTGAGTTTTCTGTGCATGTTCAGAGGGAAAACATGGAGATCTCACAATGTCAGCTTGAGGAATGTAAGCAATATCAGTTGCTGGCTCAGTGGAGCAGACTAGGCTATGTCATCCCTAAAAACATCATCATTTGCCCTGCTGTCATTGGCTGAGGGCCTCGGCTAATCCCCTCCAAATGGAATGGCGTTTTAGCCTTGGTTGATGCGTTACTATCCTTCCCAAATACCTTTGTCTGACAGTATTGTAACTTGGACTGAGACACCTTGTGCCCCACCTTTGCAAGTTGCTACAATTCTTTTATAGAATCTTTGTGACATTGCTCCAGCGTTGGTCGAGCAGACAATAATCTCATCAGCGTACTCTAGCAATGCTGTGTCACCCAAATCTAGTTCTTCCAGATTCTGTCTTAACACCTGATTGAATATATGAGGAGAGTGTTTGAATCCTTGAGGCAATCTAGTGTAACTATATTGTCTCCCTTGGTATGTGAATGCAAACAGGTATCTGGATTTCTCAGCTAGTGGAATACTGAAAAAATGCAGAGCACAAGTCAGTTAAAGTAAAGAATTTAGCATCTGTTGTCACATTTATTAACAGAGTGTGAGGATTGGAGACGTCTGCTTGCTGATCCTCTACTGCCTCATTTACTGCTCGTAAGTCATGAACCAATCTCCACTTTGAGCCATCCGCTTTTACAACCCCAAATCAGAAAACGTTGGGATGGTATGGAAAACACAAATAAAAAAAGAAAGTAGTGATTTCTAAATTTACCTTGACTTGAATTTCATTGCAGACAATATGAACACAAAATATGTCATGTTTTGTCTGGTCAACTTCATTTCATTTGTAAATATACATCCTTTCCTGTCATTCAGACCGGCAAACTGAGGCAAATGAGGTAAATTGGTTAAATAATGATGTGATTTCAACAGGTGATTATAATTATGATTTGGTAAAAGGGCAGCATCCAAGAAAGGTCTAGTCCTTTAGAGGCAAAGATTGACAGAGGATCGCCAGTTTGCCAACAAATACGTGAGAAAATTATTGAAATTTTTAAAAGCAATGTTCCTCAAAGAAAGATAGGAAGAGATTTGGATATTTCCCCTTTAACAGTGCATAACGCAATTAAAAGATTCAAGGAATCTGGAGGAATTCCAGTGCGTAAAGGACAAGGGCGCAAGCCTAAGCTGAACAACCGTGATCTCCGATCCCTCAGACTGCATCAAGATTCGTCATTCATCTATAAGCATTATCACCACATGGGCTCAGCACCACTTTGGCAAACCTTTGTCATGTACCGCAATACATAGTTACATCCACAAATGCCAGTTAAAACTGTATTGTGCCAAAAGGAAGCCTTATGTTAAAAGTGTCCAGAAGCGCTGTCGACTTCTCTGGGCTTGGCGGCATCTAGGATGGACCATTACACAGTGGAAACGTGTACTGTGGTCAAATGAAGAATTTAAGGTATTTTTTGGGAGAAATGGATGCTGTGTGCTCCGGACCAAAAAAGAAAAGGATCGTCCAGACTGTTACCAGCAACAAGTCCAAAAGCCAGGGTCTGTCATGGTATGGGGTTGTGTAAGTGCCCTTGGCAAAGGTAACTTGCACTTCTGTGATGGCACCTTTAATGCTAAAAAGTACATAGAGATTTTTAAGCACAGCTGCCTTCAAGAAGACATCTTTTTCCAGGGATACCCATGCATATTTCAACAAGACAATGCTAAACCACATTCTGCACACATTACAAAGTCCTGGCTGCAAAGGAAGATATGGGTAATTGACTGGCCTGCCTGCAGTCCCGACCTGTCTCCAATAGAAAATGTGTGGTGCATTTTGAAGCTCAAAATGTTACAACAAAAACCCCGGACTGTTGCCCACCTTAAGACTTGTTTGCAGGAAGAATGGGGCAAAATTACACCTGAAACACTTCCTCACTTGGTGTCTTCAGTCCCTAAACAACTTTTAAATGTTGTGAAAAGGAATAGCAACATTACAAAGTGCTAAATGCTTTACTGTCACAACTTTTTTTGTAATGTGTTGCAGGTCTGAATGACAGGAAAGGATGTATATTCACAAATGAAGTTGACTAGACAAAACATGACATTTTGTGTTAATATTGTCTGCAATTAAATACAAGTCAAAGTAAATTTAGAAATCACTACTTTCTTTTTTATTTGCATTTTCCATACCCTCCCAACCTTTTCTGATTTGGGGTTGTAGAATGGGCAAAATGGGGGTGTTACATGGGCTGTGTATCTGTACTAACACTCCTGCTTCTAACAAGCAGCACTGGACTGGCCTTTGGGCCAGTTACAAACTCAGGGCTGAGGCCCCCTCCCTTTTGGGAGATTCTGTCAATTTCATACAGCGAGAGACTAGATCAGCAAAATGGAGATTGGCAAGAAACGGAAAGTAGGTGCAGAAAGTAATATAATAAAAAGAAGACAGGACCCTCAGCCAGATGCTGCCAAATGTGTTAACAAAACAGATGTTTTGTGGTGGCAATGGCATAGCTTCCTCCTCCTCCGCAACAGCACCACCGCTGTTTACGATAGCGGAGGCAGCCGGTGGATGGATGAACGGAAAGGGAGGCAGGAGGAGGAGAGACCTGCAGCTGGTGGGAGTGGAGGGGAATCTGAAATTCAGGTAAGAAGTGATGAACTGCAGTCTAACGGGGGGCAGATATGAATCAAATTTGGGTAGTTTATTTTCGTTGTTCTTGCTAACAGTCAGTAGTAAAAAGTAGCCAGGTTTTATTATAGATCCATCATGCTAGCTAGCGATGGAGTTTCTCTACTGCTGGGCATTTTTGCTATATTGATTGTGATCTTAGTGCTTTAGTAGTTTAATTTTATTAATTTAGTCAGTTAAACCCACTTGAGTAGTGACTGCTGTGGTGGGGAGGACGCTGGCGCTGATTGTTCGCCGCTTCCCCAGTCGGGCCAAATAACAAAACAAACGAAGTTTGATGAACTTATTAGGATTTTACTAACTTCAAACAACAGCCTCATCAGAACACTCGGAAAATAGTCGGATTGTGCTTTTCAGTTCTGCTGCGGTCAGCACATTTTCGACCGGAGAATATCTGGATTCTGAATTGGTACCATCGCCACTGTTATCTCCGTTTACGTCTTATGCTGGTCAGCTTGGTTATTGCTCACTCCTGCGATTGGAAAGTGCATTTGGGAAGAGCTTTATGCTTCCCGTTGACATCGCTGCTGCATAGCCAAAAGTTTGTATAGCATCCAGGCTAGCATCCACGCAACTAAAAACAACGCCGCTATGTTGAGTTACTCCGCCAACCGGCTGCTGAATCTCAACAGTTTCTCCATTCCACCCTGCATTA
Organism: Arnoldichthys spilopterus; assembly: GCA_037974385.1. NCBI lineage: Eukaryota > Metazoa > Chordata > Actinopteri > Characiformes > Lepidarchidae > Arnoldichthys > Arnoldichthys spilopterus. The sequence goes on from JBBPDA010116078.1 coordinate 25,428, forward strand.
CAGTTATAAAACAACTTGGACTTCTTCGCCGCCCACGATATATCCACAGAAGTTCTCGAAGAAAGTTATTTTTCTCAAAAACTACTTCCACCATCCCCGCACATTCTGGTCAGACACGCGTGCTGTTGCTCCTCACGCACGTCATCAGAGCAACGCCTCCTCCTGGACTAGTAGTTTGGGCGTCTCCATGGCAACACCTCTCCTGGAGTCAGGGAAAACGGGGTGGATACCAGTCTCCTACAGCCATTGCAGATTTTGTTGCATCACCTAGCAGCAAAATTGAACTGTTTAATGCACATCTATTTCAAACAAATCTTGCCTCATTCAGGACCACATAAAGGATAAATATCTGGACTTTATGTGCATAACTGAGACCTGGCACCATCTAGATACTTTTCTAGATACTACTTCCAAGATTACACACATTCACTCTACACTCTCCGATCCCCCCTCACGAAACCTTCCACCAACATGTTCCATCTCACAAGTCCTAAACTGTTTTCCCCTGGTTTCATCTGAAGACATGCAGAATATCATCAGGAAGATGAAACCTTCTACCTGTGCCTTAGATCCACTCCAGTTGATCATGACATTTTATTAAAGCGGCTCCATGTCACCTTTGGACTCACTGATACAGTACTCAGCTGGTTCCAATCATACCTCACAAACCGGACTGAATACATCTCATTGGGTAAATCCACCTGAAAAGTACATACAGTCTCCTGCAGGGTTCCCCAGGGGTCCGTCCTTGGCCCCATCCTCTTCATCCTCTACCTTACTCCGCTTGGCCAGGTCATTAGCCGCCATGGTTTCTCTTTTCACTGCTATGCTGATGACATACATCCTAATCGGCACTCATCAGACCAAATCCTCACCTATAACCAGCATCACCTTCTCTGGCTCCAACATCCCTCTTTCAACAACAGTATGAATGTAAAAATGGACCCCCAGCTCACGTTCGAATCCCACATCAACTACCTCTGCAAGACCTCCTTTTACCACCTCCGGAACATCTCCAAACTCCGCCCCAATCTTTCAGTACCCGACGCTGAAAAGCTTGTCCATGTTTTATCTCCTCCAGACTGGACTACTGCAACCCACTCCTCATTGTGATACTTAACAAGAGCCTGCAGAGGCTCCAATACATCCAAAACTCTGCAGCTAGGATCCTGATGAGGGTGCGAAAACATGAGCACATCACTCCCATCCTTCACTCACTTCATTGGCTTCCCGTCTCCGCCAGGATAGAATACAAGGTTGCTCTCCTCACACACCAATGCATCCATGGACACGCCTTCCCCACCTATCAAAAAGAACTGCTCAACCCACAATGCACATCACGTTCCCTCCATTCATCACAGTCCAACCTCCTCCACGTACCCAGAACAAACCTGAGGACTATGGGAGATAGGGCCTTTTGTGTTGCTGCCCCACGCCTGTGGAATTCCCTTCCTGATTTCTTGAGGGCACCGCAACCCATTGACTGTTTTAAAAAACATCTAAAAACATTTTTATTTAGCAAAACTTACGATACCAGTTTTTAATGTGGTTATTACTTATTTTTATTTTTTAATTATATGTGTGTCTTTTAATCTGTAGCTCTTTGGGATCTTATGGTAAAAAGGGCACTACAAATAAAATGAATTGTTATTATTACTTGAGGTGCAGAAACGTATCGTATATGGGACAAAAACAAGTTCAGCTCAGAAACACACACTTTACATTGTGATTGGTGTATTTTCACGCCAATTTCTATAGCTGAGGGTCTTATTGTTTCAAAGAGCCCTCCCGCAAGTTTCTGGAATGTTCCTAGGCGGAGATACGTTCAAAAATATACAAGGACTGCCTTGATCCAGATTTGACGAACAATAACTCAGACCAGCAGCCAGGTAACCGTAATTTACATATACAGCCTTTTAGCCAACCACCACTGCTTTTAAACAATATGTGGGTGTCAACCGCCCCCCCCCTCGCATACGCAAATGATCTCAGATCAGTCAGTGCACTATGCAGTTTTTTAAAAAATCAGAAACAGCTAAAGCTCAACAGAGGAAAAAAAAAAAAAGATTAGGCTCATCATAAACCCTCTACACTTGCAGATATAATTTAAATTAAAATAAATTAGGATTTGCCAGGAAATGATGGTGCTGATTAACATAAAGCGGCAAGAAGTTAAGAGTAACTACATAAATGTATTTGTCATTTATACATAAATATCAATAAGCTTTTAAAATAAGTTTTAGTTTGATCTTATTCTCTCTTTTATTTTAGCAATTTTAACAGTAAACCCTTGTGGACATTAATTACCTGTATTTTTTATGTGGGCAGTTTCCATTCAATCTAACTTGACGCTCAGAAAATGCTTCTATTAGAATTAATGCATTTCAGTAGGTCTTAATGCTTAAGGCACCAGGTAGAATAAATATAAGAGTAAGGTATTGTATATACAAACAGCCGTTTTTCTTCCAGCCCTAATCTTAGGATAATTTTTGGAAGCCTGATATGGTTTGTCTTGGTAAGTACAGTATAGAATACATGATTAAACTATTTTTATAGATTAAAGATACCAGTACTGTGATCATCTGAGCAAGCCCATCAAGTATTATTCTTTCTCACCTTTCTCTGTCTGCCTCCTTTACCTTTTTACAGGTTGCCATGTTTAAGTAAATATTCTGTGCTGTTGTACTGTTTATTTGTGTGGTGAATAAATAGTCTAGGAAAATATCACTGGATTTCTCTCTGTCCTCTAATTAACTAGACCAAGCAGCCTTTTGGTTTACACTAAGTAAGTAGCCTACTGTGTAGAATAACGGGCTTCGGTGTCTTTCCATCAATACCTGGTAGGCTGGACTTTGCTCAAAATGCCTGGGCCAATTTTTTGTCCCAGTCCAGCCCTGCCCCTCACCCTGTATAAGCTGCTGACATGCACCTGTAAATAATCTGTCTGATCTGTAAACAACAGGTAAACCGTGAATGTCTTTCACCCACCGCACTGTAGACTGCAGTATAATATATTTTAGATTTAGATTATGTAATATATGCTGATATACACATGTGGACAAAATTGTTGGTACCCTTCAGTCAATGAAAGAAAAACTCACAATGGTCACAGAAATAACTTTAATCTGACA
>JBBPDA010116110.1:0-13481 GCA_037974385.1 Arnoldichthys spilopterus
GCAGAGGTTGCATTTCGTTGTGGTGCTTGAGTGTGTTCACAATGACAAATAGTCACTTTCACTTCACTTCACTTCACATGAGCATCTTTTTTTTTCACAAAACAATAACATTTCTCAGTTTCCACAATTGATACATTGTCTTTGTCCCATTAAGATGAATTTACATGATTTGCAAATGCTACAAACATGTAAACATAAGCTGTTAATGATGCGAATGTGAACAATAAAAATGAGATACACTGAATTTTCTTGATTAAATATGTACATCATTTCTGCTTGAAAAATCAGCAGTACAATTTCATATATTTCAGATAATAATAATATTAATAATAATAATAATAATAACAATAATTGTATTCATGCCAAATTGATACATTTGAATCAAGTCAGTTCAATGCATTTTACAGTCACATTGTATCTAACACTAGCATCATTGTAGAGACTGAGGCAGCCTTATGGACCTACAACTCTAGCACTTCAGTCTATAAATCCCTACTTTCTTTTGACACATTTAATGCGTAACAATGTCAGGCCCATTACTTTACAGCTACTGCCGTATGTTGTTTAGCAATAAGGCTCCAGCATCTACACCAGCTGGGGGCCTGTGTGAAGAGCCTACTGATGTTGCTGTTGATAGACAGGTAAATGGCTGACTGAATGAATAAATGAACGAATCAATAACTGAATGAATAAATTATTTTATACATGGTGCATGGTGCACTTACCCTTCTGAGGGAGATAAAAACAAAGACAGGAACACACAGCATTGGCATGAGAGTGAGCAGGGCAGCTATTGTGGAACCCCAGCTGGGCACAAAGTCAGCGGAGGAGCCCACTGGATCACTACTTAAAAGATCATACAGAAGCGTGGCCTGAGAGAGAGAAAGAGAAAGTGGAGAGAGAGAAGAGACAGAAAGGGGGGGCAGTTGTAAGCTAGTGTTTGCACCATATTTTGTCCAAAAATGAAATCAGGACCTCCCCCCAATGGTATCTAGGTAGCTACTAGGATATCTCCCAATGATTAGGCCTTCACCTGCTGGACTGTAGGCTGTGTCACATTATTCACCAACATAATTAAGTCTCAACTTCAGCAGATTTTCTGTCAGATGGGAAAGATTTTTACTAAAGAAGGCATGTAAAATGGCTTATGTAGAAATGCAATGTGTGTGATAACTTAGTCTATTATAACTTAACTATTATATATTAGTATTTAATATACATTAGCATATAGTTACCAGGTTAGGCCCATAATATAGGCCTCATTGTTATTACTTTCTATGTTAGATATTTCCCTGTTGGTGTAGCCATGTTTGTTTCTGTTCCATGTGCTCTGAAGCCCTTAGCCCTGCCCTGATTGTGAGCCTCATCAGCTGTGTCTAGTCTCTGTGGTCCTCCCCCTCCCAGGTGTCAGCCATCTTGTTTAGTGTATTTATACCCCTTAATTTGCCCTTGTCTTTTGTCTGTTTGTTGTAAGCACTGTTGTTAGCACTGTGAATGTCTCTGTTGTCATGCTTGGTTCCCAACTGTGTAAGGCCTTGTTTTTGTTTCTGCCTAGTTAGCTTGAACCTTTTGTAATCTAGATTTGTTGAATAAACCTTTTCATCAGTGAAACTTACAATTACTTAATTAACCCAAACCTGACAGTATAAGCTTTTATTACTGAGTAGCTATAATGCAACACAAACATGCATTAACTGACCAACCTCATTTCGTTTGGTAATCACTTTAATGAAATTACACATATTCTAATAATTGTCAGAAAATGGAAAATTTGGGCAGTGGTGGCCTAGTGGTTAGGACATTGCCCTTGGGACCTGAAGGTCGCAGGTTTAAGTCCTGGCCTGGGCCCTACTGACGTACCCTTGAGCAAGGTACCATCCTGCTACACTGCTCCCCAGGTGTGGCTGATAGCTGCCTGCTGCTCCACATGTGCACATGTGATGGGTTATATGCAGAGGTCACGTTTTGTGGTGTAAGTGCATTCACAATGACAAATAGTCACTTTCACTTTTTCACTCATATTACAAATGTTCTAAAGGTTGTGAAAACTAGTGCTGTCCACCTTAAATGACATATGAGACAAAACGGTGAGAAAGAGGATGAGAATGAGCCACCAGGGGAATAGAAAAGAAAGTGAGAGTAGACAAAAAGTGGGAAAAAGAGAGTGAAATTGTGACTCACTCCGCAGATGATCGGGGTGATGAAGAGCCAGCAGTACTTCAGCACAGGCATGGGAGGGTATCCTATCATGTCCTCGATGTTGTCATAGAAACGGTCTGCACCTGCAGTGCCATCCTGCTTATTAATCTTATTAATTATTTCCCTCATTTTAGTTCATCAGAATTAGTTATCTCATCCTATTTCAACGAGAAAGGCACACAGCATTTTGATGGCCAGCCTCTTGAAACATGACCTTATGCCAATATGGACTGAGCTGCATCGATTCACTCTTAACTGACCATTTCTGACGAACTGACTCTGACGTTACCGATGAACATAAGTTTCCCAAGCGTACATCTAGGCAAAATAGGCTTTTAATGGTGAAACACTTAAAGGCCTTTCAGTTTAGTCCAAGATTAGGCTAATTTTATGTCAAAGAAACAGTGTGGTTCTATTGGTCAGACATCTACTGTGCCACTTCATACAGCCCTTTAATTCATTAGCATATAGGTGGCTATACAGAGAAATAACACTGTAACCTAGGAACTCACCATACACCCAGGTGATGACAATAGCTTCAAAGCAGGCAATATACAGCAGGTTTGTTCCGCTGGGGCCGTACGTGTCCATCAAATTAAAGAGGTGGATCCCACCCTGAGAGGAGAACAAGGGGACAGCAGAGGTAGCGCTGTGACATTAGCCTAAAGTCATATATTCATATAGTCAAGTTTCATTATGCTTCTCTCATCCAATTTAGTCATTCAATACTCTTCTTATTTAGACATTTGGCTTTTATAAATAATTTAGCCATTTTTATTTTCTCCATACCCCACATGTAGCTGCACAGATATGTTTGTTGTGTATAAAATTTGCATCTTTAGTTTTGCACTGGAGCTATGAGTCTAATGTAGCTAACAGTTGGAAGCTATGGAGTACAATGCTAATAAGCATCTTGCATGACTGAATCATTCAAATGGCACCTGGCTATTCAACTACTCTTTCTTACGTAGTTTCTGGCAATGTATGATACATAACCAGGTGTAAAAATGTTCAAAATAAATTCTTATATCTAAGCCAGTAGCAGCAGTCCTGAATGTGTCTGTAGCTAGGATTTTTACATTTATTTACAAAAGTAATTTCTGGAAAAGGAACGCATTAACAATAATCTGTGACTTGTTTATCTTTAATCTTCACTGACAAAAGTACAAAGATTTTCATCCATCCATCCATTTTCTAAACCACTTTTCCTTTCTGTGTCTCTGTTCTTTTCCTGTCTCTCATTTTACTCTCTGTCTGTCTGTCTGTCATTCTCTCTCTCTCTTTATCTCTCTCTGTACCCCAGTGACAAGAGGAAGGCCCAGCAGGAAGCAAACTACGGCGATGACCAAAACTAGAATCTCTCTGCGCCTCGGCTTCCTCAAAACTCCAGGGAACACATCTGTGAGTGCCGTGGCCAGGCTTTCCACACAAACAAACTGAAACACACACATAATGACTCATTAGAATTGGCGTACGATTATAAAATATTTCAATGGGTTTTATAATTGCAATAAGAAGCGAAATAATCACAATACTCTTTTTTTTATTTATAATACATTTATACATTTTGTGTGGCCAGTTATACATGGGCACCAAGAAACAAGTGAATGTACCTGGCTGTCCAAACCCAGGAACACGACCATTAGGAAGAAGAGAAAGGACCAGAACTGAGGGTGTGGTAAGAGTGACAAGGCCTTGGGGTAGGCAATAAAAGCCAGGCCGGGACCTGCAAGACAGTTGAGTTCATACCAAAAATGCCTGATCATTTCATATTTAACAGAAAATTGATTTGATGCAATATGTATTTTTACTGCTTTGATTAGAGAATAAAAAGCAGATTTGAACATAGCGGTGAGTGGGGCACAATCTCACATAGACTTATATAAAGGACATTGTAACACATACATTTAAACAGACAGAAATACAACTTTACCTTCAAAACTTTTTTGTAGCATAAAAGTGATTGTTTTAACTTAAATGTTTTTGATTTCTGAAAGTCAAATAATTCATGCCTACATGATGTAATCTGTCTAAAACATGCACCATTTGGGCATTATAGACAACTTCTTAAGACTGTAATGTAATGAGCTTATTTGTATACGTTCCCTTCTTTCTCAGTGTACAAATACCCCCATATATATTTTGTAAATGTATCTTTATACTAATTCTAAAAATGATCGTTGTCTTATTGATTACATGTGCTTCATCTGCTTTATATGCGTATGCTAGATGTGGTGCTCCAAGCTTTTGCTTTTCCTTTTGGCTGTTATTGCTGTCCAGAGTCAATCAGAGGAGGATGGATTCCATTTCTGAATCTTGGTTTCTCCCAAGGTTTCTTCCTACAGCTTAGAGAGTTCCTGCCGCTGTCGCCTCTGGCTTGCTCATTAGAGGCTTGGACTGTAATTCTGTAAAGCTGCTTTGTGACAAAGTCAGTTGTAAAATCGCTATATAAATAAAATTGACGGCGTTCTTGCCTTTTTAAAGAAATGTGTAAGGATTAACTTCAGCTCTGGTAGAATCTTGATTGACTAGCAACTCTTAACTGGAGTGTAGGTTTACTGGTGTGAGAGGCAGGTTTTCTCTGTGAACTACAAAACACCCATGTACGTCGCCCTTTCTATGTTCCTTTTATATATAGTTTGTATATTTTTTCTTTATATTAATTCTAAATTAATAATTCTACACATCTCGTTGTATTGTTGACCAAATTTTAAAACACACATTATCAATAAACTGAACTTGAACTTGAAGTAGAGGCTGAAGTACAGTTTCTACATGGCAAGCTGAGTTTTAATGCAGTGTTTACAACTGAGACCTTATTAGACATGACTCTTGACCTCCTTGTCTCACCGTAGGCAGTGAAACAACACTGCCGCTACTGGGTTCATCCTCTGATGCACGAGACATATCCACTCCTCTAGAACGTTAAACTAATGGCATGTAAATCAATAAAGCACACACCAGCATTTCAGCAGAAATTGATGCCAAAAAAAGCTGCAGGCGATGTTTTTTTGACACCATCTGTACGCGCATCCGACTGAATGCGAGTCATGAAGGCCTGTGTGGAAGGTCTGTTTCACTCCAGTGAGCAGTAAAATGGTCAGTATTCAATACACACATACATGATGCCACAGACATCAGAAAAATACTTGATTTAGATGTCCTTGTGCCTTGACAGGGCCTAAGGGTTAGCATGGGAACACAGACTGGTCTGAAGCTATGCAGCTACATACATAGCAAGCTGTGATGCAGGGTTGTCATAAGCGGTGGAAATTTAAGAGGATTCCAAGGGCCCAGCACTGATAGGGGGCCCCAGAGAGCTAAAATACAAGATTATGTAATAATTGGGGCCTATCATAGGACCAACAATTTCTAATGGTACCATTGCTGTGATGCACCGTATTACATTCATTCCGCAACCATCATTATAAATGTTAGTGACTTTTGCCACAGAAATCCTTCTGTCAGGTTGGCCCAGACTATCCTACAGTATGTTGGCCTTGTGAATTGATAAGCTTTTCCCTGCCACCAGTTCATTGTTGTTGTTCCTCAGACCACTGTCAGCTGGTACTCAACCACTGTTGGCCAAGAGCATCACACAAGCCTTGTTTTTTAGGGGGGCTCAAGGGACATAAAACGTCCTAAATTTATAGTTTTATGCCAGTTTACCAGATTTTATAATGACTTTTATGACTGCCCCCCTTTGTCTGCTATAATCAGTCCTATTTATGGGTTTAGTGGGAACATTTGCAGTTATATTGCTTTCAGGCAAACTTTTGTAACTCACTCTTAGCTGGCCTCCCTCTGAAGGCCACGAGACATCTGCAGCTTATTCAGAGTGTAGCAGCACGTCTGGCCGTCAGTACACCAAAGTTCTCAGACACCACTCCTCTGCTGCAAACCCTTCACTGGCTTCCCGTGGTGCCCACATCAGATTTAAAATGCTGATGCTCACCTACAAAACTAAAAATGGTCCAGCCTCTACTTACCTATCTACAAGGATCAAACCATAGGTCACAGCTCACCCTCCCAAAAATCGAAGACAGGCATTAAGACCCTTCTAAGTTTTGGCTCCTAAGTGGTGATTTGAACTTCCCCTGACCGTTAAAACTTCAGAGAACCTCACTGTCTTCAAATGACAACGGATTCCCACTGATTTAGGACAAGAACTTCATGTAACAAACTAACTAACAAGGTTTCTGCCTTATTTTTGGCTGAAGTTTGTACCACTGAAACCCTCACTCCTGGTGATGAGGGCCCCATATGAACAGCTAAGATTCCCTTATTTGGTTGATGGTCATTGTGGCCCACCTGTACACTAGGAGCTGCTGCCCCTCTTGTCTCCCATGACCAGATCACCCATTACTGGGACATACTGGTCACCTGTCCTAGACAAGTTCAACCACCACAGACCATCTCCATCTGCTTTATATACATATGCTCCAAGCTATATATTGTTTCCTTTTTATTTTGGCTGTTATTGCTATCCGGTGTCAACCAGAGGAAGATGGGTTCGCTTTCTGAGTTTTGGTTTTTCCCAAGTTTTTTTTTTTTTTTGCTTTTTTTTCAGTTGTAAAAATCAATATAAAAATAAAAGTGATGTTCTTGCAACTAACAATTCATTTAAAAAAATGTGTAAGGATTACCTTCAGCTCTGGTAAAATCTTGATTGACTAGAAGCTCTTAATTAAAGTCTTTGTTTACCGGTGTGAGAGGCAGGTTATCTCAATGGACCACAAAACACCTGCATACATTGCTCTGAATAAGAGCATCTGCTAAATGCTAATGTAAATGTACATTTTTACAGGGTGCTGGAAACAAAGTGTATGTTTTGCAGAAGGCATCTGTGGGTTTCTTGAATATAAAAATGAGATATCTTGCTCAGATGCTTTTAAAATGTATTTTAAAAATCTAAACATGTTGGGTTGTGCCTTACTCTCCACTTAATTTCAGATGGTGTTCAGTGCTGCCTGGGACTAAAATACTACATTAGCTTCGAACTATTAGACAGAAAAATGGAATCAAGCACTGATCTGTTGGTTTGAGGCGCCCTCTGGTAGTGAAGCTAGTGTATTACTGGCTCTACTCATGCCCGGTGTTATGCTGCACTCTACACAAGGTTTTCCGACCCCCTATTAGAAAATACATAATGGAACATCACCCAACACCAGAGTTACTGCTTGTAAATCAGAAGCAGTTATCTAACGTCACTCAATAATGGCAGCACCCAAGAAGACGTACAGTGTAAATGGGAAAAGTATATTTTCCTGTATTTGATTAAAATAATACAGTGTCCCTGTAAAAGTTGCTGTCCCAGCAAAACCTTGTATCTCAGAAAAGCAGATTTCAGGACAAGAAACCTTTATCCCTGTAAATGTGACAAAATTTTATTCTACTTTTAAAAGTTTATGATTGTTTAATTTCTAATGAAATATTCACACAATGTAAAAATTTGTTGTCAATTTCAAATAGTGACAACTATAAATAAAATAAAATAGAATAAAAAATCATGATGTTTGATGACAGTGACAATAGTGTACTGCAATGTGAAGGTCTACCTGAATTTACTATGTACTCCATAGGCACTCTCAGCTCGTGAGCCATGTAGCCAAGTATAGAGAAGACGGCGAATCCAGCGAAAATACTGGTGCCACTGTTCAAAGCGCATAAAGCTATGCAGTCTCTGTGGAGCACAGAAGATTTGAAATGTACAGTTTGTAAGTCCAGACCATCTTCAATATATGGTTGGGTTGGAATTTTTACACTTTGCATTAGATTGTCGAAATAGAGCCTAAGGTTACTGACTTGTAGCAGTTGTTGTGGTATTTGTTATAGCTGCCCAGTGCAGTAAGGACACCTTGACACACAGCGTAGGAAAAAAACACCTGGGTCCCTGCATCACGCCAAACCTGGAAAAAGAGGGACAGAGTGGTCAGCACAACGATAATATAGGACAAGTTATAGTAATAGCTATTTACATTAATATGATTACATATGTACACTGGAAAATTAATAAAGCTAAACTGAGGTCAAAACTGGATTTTTCTTGACTGCAGCATTGCTTCAACTGTGTTAGCTAGTAACAATATATATACAGATCAATACATTGTTAAGCCCCTACTATATATATATATATATAAATGTCTGACCCCTGCCATTGACAAGCGTAGTGCTTCTGATTCAGATCTTTCATATCCATATGCAAGTAATCCAGTTATTAATCATAATGATTATTCATGGTCATTTTTAGCGATTTGGGGAAATCTTGCACCATAAAACAATCAGTAACAAAATGTTTGCATCAAATTCATATTTATGGAGAGTATGGGACCTTTGAGCACTGGTGGCAGACCCACTTTTCTGAAAATAAATGAAAAATGGAAAATAGTGCGGAAGGAAAGAGGCATTGACTTGGATGGTTGATACAACAAATTACAGGAGAACAGCCATGAAATGAATGCCATGGAGAAAGTCCAGCGTTTTACAATCTGTAATCAGAGAGCTTCACAGAAGTAGAAATGATACTAACACCACCATCATCCCATTGCTCAAGTTGAGGAGTTTGTGAGAAGCCTAAGACATTGCAGTGCTACACCAGCAACTTTAAAGTTCTACTTGCTTCTCAGTTTAAGCCACAAAACAGCGGAAAATGAAATATTATGTGGAGTTTCATTTATCATTTTATCAAGGGTCGATTTTACAGTAAGACTGCCCTTATAAAGGGCTTTTAAAATTATACAACGATTCATAATCAATTTATTAAAGGTTTTATTGGGTTATAAATATCTTAAAAAGCATAAATATGCATTAGTAAAAGCCCATTGTGCAATGTTTTCACAGATCACACAAATCACCACCCAGTTACAGTTTAGAAGCTCTGTGAATATAAAATACTCCATTATTTGATTGTGGGTGTGTCTATAGCATAAGTCACACCCCATCTCTACTCTACTTATTAATGATTTTTAAGCCATATATACATAAAATTAACCATTTACATTAATTATAAACCATTTATAAACTCTTTATACAGGTCGTGTTACTGTAAAGCGGTACCTTGTCAAAAACTGTATAATAAGCAGTATAATTACAGTTTGCTCTTCATTATTGAAAATTAAATCCAGAGCAAACAGGACCCTGAGGCGCAGCTAACTGTACATTATGCCTTAAATAAAACATATAATAAATAAATACTGTGTGTGTGTGAGTGTGTGATCATCTCAGGCCCAGTAATGCTGAGTGTGTGCAGAGCAACTCTTTCCTCAGGCCACAGCCCAGGTCAACGCCACATCTGCTTAGCATTAGCGACGCTAACGCTGGCAGCCTCCCATCCACTCCCATTAGCCTGCTCATCACAGCTTTCTCTGTGTGTCTGTGTGCGTATTAAGCTCTTACTGGGGACAAGACTCAATCAAAATAATTAATAATAATTTATTCCACTGGGCCTGTTGTCTCTGTGTCTCAGTGTTCAGCATTCCCTCACCTCTTCACCGCTCTTCCTTTCTCTCTTTGTCAACTCTCTCGGTGTTGTTTCTAAAGCAACAGTTTTATATTCAGCTGCATTGGACTGACCGACCGCAACTGGGGCAAATGGCAAAATGCGTGAAGTTGATCTTTTGTTGAACTGTTCTTTTAGGCACATCCAGAAATGCAGAGATCTTTTTGGACTTTTCATTGTCTCCTTGTCTCCCTCTCTCTTTCTCCTTCTTTCTCTTCCTCTCACTTTCTCTCTTTCTCACTTTCTCTCTCTCTTTCTCCCTCTCACTCCATCTTTCTCTTTCTTCCTCCCTTGCTCTCTTTTGCTTTCTCTCCCTCTATCACACTTTCTCTTTTGCTCTATCTTTCTCCCTATTTTTTCTCCTCTCTCTCTCTCTTTTTTGTTACCTCTTCTTTTTCTATTTTCACTCGCTCTCTCTCTCTTTCTCTCCCTCTCTCATTCTCTCTCACTCTCTCTCTCTCTATTCTTCCTCTTTTCTCAAAGGTGTTCCTTTGTCTGATATCCAGCGAGCAAATTCCTGTTCATCTTAGACAGTTTGTCCAGAGGTCGGAGGCACGCCCTTCCTCTTGCATGTTCTTTCTTTTTCTTGTCAACTCCATTTATATTGACTTGAGAAATGAATCCACATGGAGCACAAAGGAGGACTCCTTCCACACAGAGCACGCTATTCACGACTAACGCTGAGATAAAGATTTCTAAAACTGTAACAAAGGGGATGTTGTCTGGGATATCTCTGTTTGAAAAACTCAAGACCACGCAAATGCGAGGGCCTGTGGTTTCCATGTGAGTGATCCTCTGTCAGCATACTTCACACACAGCTAGCGGAATAAGCCCTGGAGCGAAGCTGTAGCTGCCGGATTAAGAACACCACAGAGTGAACAACCACAGCGAACAAAATGAGCCTTATTAGCAGCCACAGAGTGGTCAATGAGGGGGAGGAAACACACACAGGCTCCACCACAAAGGGTCAACATGCACTGAAATGGAATGCACTCAATCTTAGCTTCTTAGCTATAGAATGGACCATGGGCTGGGGGTGCACAGTCTGATATTTTTTTTACGTGTGACTTTTAAAAATGGATTCTTCAGGGTTCTTTAGTAGAGACAATGGTTTTGCATAGAACCAAGACAACTCAAAGTACGATCTGTGTGATTTTGTAATTGCAGTTATAAAACAAAATCATACAAAAATGTTTATCGTATATGCATGCACCAATCAGCCATTACAATAAAACCACCACCACTTCTGAGCCCTTTCTATGGGATTTAGCATTCACTTTTTAAACTACAGTAGCTCTTCTGTGGGATAAGACCAGACAGACTAGCCTTCTCTCCCCACATGCATCAGTGAGCCTTGGATGCCTAAGACCCTCTAGCCAATTCACCAGTTGTGCAGTTTTGATAGGTACTAACTACTGCGCACCTGGAACACTCCACAAGTCCTGCCATATTGGAGATCTGCCATTTTTCCTGCTTCCAGCATAGAACTGACTGTTCACTTGCTGCCTAATATATCCCACAGGTGCCACTGCAATAAAATAACTAGACAGTCAATGTTATTCACTTCACCTGTCAGTGGTGTTAATGTTATGATATACCCTTATGAACACTATCCTCCAATACAGTTTTAACTAAAAACTTTCATTTGAAGTTTAATGAGCTGAAAGGCTGATCAAGTCTGCTGCGCAAGCACTCTGACCGACAATTTTTCTGTGGATCTTTTTTTTCATTTAAAAATCAAATACAGTATTGATGCATTACAATTTAGTTACACCACAAAAGTTACTAATTAGTCCCTTTAATTTGATGGTCTACTAAGCTCTTTGGTCAAGAGGTCAAGCCAGTAGTAGTCAGTCCACAATATTAGCGTCTGCCTGCCCCATGGCTCACAAATGTTTCTATGCTGTTAAATACTAGTTAAATGTTTCCCATACCTGAACACACTTAAAGGAAAAATGATAATGGGAAATATAGTTAATATAGGATGCTGGGATAGAGTAAAAGCATGGAATATCAGGGGGAACTGAGGTCTTTTTTTAAGGAAAAAATACTAAATACGTGCAGTGGAGGCCTAGTGGATAGGACATTGCCCTTGGGACCTGAAGGTCACAGGTTTAAGTCCTGGCCCAGGCACCACTGAAGTACCCTTGAGCAAAGTACCGTCCTGCAACACTGCTCCCCGGGTGCTGTTGATAGCTGCCTGTGAATGTGTAATGGGTTAAATGCAGAGGTCACATTTCGTTGTATTGCTTGTGTGTGTTCACAGTGACAAATAGTCACTTTGTTGACACTGCCACCATGTAGGAACTGGTTTTTTGTTTGTTGTCTATCTGGTGTTAGTTGTTTCCCCCCCCCCCCCCCCCCCAAAAAAAAAAAAAGAGAAGGCTAATCAGGGAGGGCTTCCTTGATTGGTCAAAATCTCAGTCTGATTGCCCCAAAAGTTGTTTATGATCCAAAATCACAAACCTAGGGTTATAGTAAGTTTAACATAAGCCAGTTGAGCAATGAATTCTGCTTTGTGAGATGATCTGAACCCTTGATCTGTGATTCATTTTTTGGTTTAAATTTTCCAACACCTGAACAAGTACAACAGAATATACTAGAACAGTGCACACCCTACACTGTTAACAGTAAACCTAAGGTCAGCATGCTTTAAATCATAATGCAGCTTATTTCACAGCTTTTTTCAAGTTCACTCAACTTGAAGGGTGCAGGTGAACTCTGGTGCTCCCAGTCTGAAACTTGAAAAAGCTGTGAAGTTGCCTTATAATTTTACATTAAGGTATGGCTATGAAGGCCAACTTTCCAGGTTCACTGTGGTGTCATGTGTTTTGATCTACTTAAACAGTGATGTTCAGCCAATGCAAACAGGAGCAAAAGATGCAAAATGGGCCAAAAAGTAAAGGCAAACTCTTAAAAAGTGATGTTCCAGTAATAAGACAGGAAAGATCAACTTGAAGCCCTAGCAAGTGTGAACCTGCCCTGATGTAGCATGACATTCACAGAATACAGCATCTTCAAACATGAATCTTATCTTCCCTAAGCCCCAGATGCATGCACACACACACACACATCCACACACAGGTTGGCATTACTATCCTTGTGAGTACATTGCACTGAATTCTGTAATTCTGTATTTCAGTAACAATACACCCACAATAAACAAACCTCAGTAAACAAAATACAATTTTTCTGCTCTTTCAGTTTTTCCTAAAATAAAGTTGAATTTGAGAAGAGAAAACAGCATGGGTCCTTGTGAGGACCTGCAAAATGTCCTCACATCAATAGTTTTTTCCAGTATTTGTATCATGTTGAGGACAGTTGGTCCTCACAAAAGGGGTTAAACGCATGCACACACACACAAGCACACACAAAAGCACACAAACTTACTTCAGGGTTGGCAATTTTGGAGATGTCAGGGTAAAGGTAATAGGTGATGCCTGCTCCAGCACCAGGGAGAGTGACCCCTCTGAAGAACAGGATCAGCAGCATGAGATATGGAAACGTGGCTGTGAAATACACCACCTACAGTGAGGAATAAATACACATAGAGTCAGAATGCAAAAGTCTGGACACCGCTGGTCAAACTGCACTTTTAAATGATTATTTAAACAAAAATAAGTAAAGTGAAAATGAAAGTAAACACATGTATGAAAAAACGTAAATATGAGACATTTCCAATGCACAATTATTATTTATATGCTGAATATTACACACTAAAAAAAACATAAAACATGGCATGTGCAGTTTGGGCACCCTTTCAGCCAGAAGTTAGTTCAGTCAA
>JBBPDA010116110.1:17050-28544 GCA_037974385.1 Arnoldichthys spilopterus
ACAGCCTGGCAACATAAGATAAGATAAGATAAGATAAGATAAGATAAGATAAGATAAGATAAGATAAGATAAGATAACTTTGTCACTGTATACTGAATACAATGAATATCACAGAACCTCTACCATATTTTACAGTTCACAAGGTTTTCATTATATCCTTCTTTTTAGCCAAACCCATTGTAAGTGTTTATTGGCAAAAAAAATCATCATTTTTGTTTTATCAGATCATATAACCTGGTTCCAGTCAAAGTTTCAGTATGAGATGAAGCTGCTAGACCAAAAGGTGTTTTTCTAACCTTTTTAATTCATATTTACAAGGGGTGTCAGTAATCGTGGAGCACACTGTAACATAGTTACCTTATGAAGCAAGCACTAAAGACAGAAATGCATTCAGCTGTCTTTATTTGCATGGTCCTGCAATGTTTGCACATGCTGAACACAATGCACTTTATGTTATTATATGTGAAGTTTTTTTGTTGTTTTTATGTAGTACAGTGGTCCTGGAGAAACATTGTTTCGTTTTACTATGTACTGTGCTAACTGTATATGGTTAAAAGTCAACTTGACTTGAATTTTCAGATTCAAATGAAAAAGATTAACAGAATTTTGTCATTTACCCTATTTTTTATTGGCAAAACGTGTGCTGGTGTAATATCCTTTAGTCATGTGGAAATGATTTGCATCTTGAACCAAGTCATTTTAACAAATCACTATTTTCATTATTCACCGATTGTCTCAGAAGTAGAGAAACATATCAGATTATTGTCCAAATATATTAGTTTTTAGGCAACGATGTAGGTATGTCATTAGTTGAATTTTTAAGAAAAACAATAATTTGTAAAATTTATAATAATAAACAGTTTAGTTACTACAGTTAAGGTGCATCATTATTTGAATTTAACTCATTCCTGCCTGCTTGTGTATTCATTCTTCAGATTAGAGAATAAGTGAGACATTTATGTTTGAAACCTCTTTCATCCTCAGATGACTCTTTTGTGGTGTACTGAGGCATGTAATAGTGCAACATAGAGCCATAAGATAGCCAGAAGGAGAGATGAAACACTGTGAGTGAAGAAAAAAAATATAACATTTCATACTGAACTTACAGCCAGAACTCTTCCTCCGGGGAGACGATTTCATATGGCAGTATTTCAGAGAAGTTGGAATTGCTGCTGAGGAAAACAAGTCACACTTCAGTTCCCATAAATACAGGCTGTTAAAACACCAACAAGGCCCTTTTCTCTTTATGAGTTGATGTCCCATTGAGATATATTACACATAATAGATTTTGTAATTCACAGTTGTTTGTTGTTTGCTAAGCCTTGGTCTTATTATTGATATACCCAGATCAGCTGCTTCATGCTACTGACTTCACCACTGCCAGATGAAGTCAGCAGCACTGATTATCTTATTACAGTGACATTTGTAAACATGTGAAATATATTAGGCAGCAAGTGAACAGTCAATTCTTGAAGTTGATGTGTTGAAAATTGGACGTGTTATATCTGTGGTCTTTGACAAGGACCACACTGTAATGTCTAAATGAGTCAGAGCATGTCCAGAACAGCAGGTCTTGTGGGGTATTACAGGTATGGAGTAATTAGTACCTACCAAAACTGAGCCAAGTAAAGAAAACTAGTGAACCAGGGTCAAAGATACCCAAGGTTCACTGATGTGCATAGAACATGAAGACTAGACCTTCTAGTCTGATCCCACAGAAGAGCTACTGTGGTTTAAAAAGTGATGCTGACACTGATAGAAAGGGGTCAGAACACACAGTGCACCACAGTCAAAGCTGTTTCAGCAGCAAGATGGGCACCTGCTCAATATGTTGTCACTCAACATAAATGCCTGTATATATTACTGCTGTATATTGTAAGTATTGCAACTCTTTAGGAGAAGGAAACATCTTTATATATAACATATAATGGATATTAATGTAAAAATATTTCCAGTACATTTTGCAAAATTCTTATTGGTCATTTAAATCCACTAGACCAACTGATGTTTAAATTATCTAATACATTTATAGGCAAAAGAATATCCAGTGTTTTGTTTTGACAGCAATGATCAGGCCTTAAAGATCAACAACCACTGTTGCATGACAACTCTATTCATCATTCTAAACACATCTAAAACACGTTGATTTTTTTTAACCAGCACATTAGAATTTCACAGATTTTGAGCATTGTTTGCACCAGGTGCAAAACTATTTACCTGTACATGCTGCTATCGTAGCTGTCAGTTTCATTATAGAGAAAAGACCAGTCAGCGTCTGGTCTGTGCAGGCCTGAGGACAGCAGGCTCCGGTTGTAAGTGTAACACCTCTCTGTGGACACCACAAAGCAAACATTAGAGTCAAAACCCTCCATATGTCCTACAGCAGATGGAGAGGTGGTAACATGGCCCTGCCAGTTGGGTGGCAAGCATTAACCACACTAAGCAAATGGCTCATTAAGGGTTCTTTAGTAAAGGCAATATAGAACAAGAACATTCAAACAACCATGCAAATGCATAAATGGCCCGTTAAACGGATTTTCTCCACAATTAAAAACCCAGGGTAACAGTCCTTTTTTTAAAAAAGGTTCTGTGTAGCACCAAAACTGTGAAAGTAACTATTGTCATTGTGAACACACCCCATCCCACAACATGCACCACAACAAAATGTGACTTCTTCATTTAACCCATTGATACACTGACAGCTTTGGTACTATAGAGAACCCATTTATGCTAAGATTAGGAGAACAGGATCCAAGATGTGGATCCGTACACACTGATCCAGGATTACAATCTTCTGCCTTCTGTTGAACAGGAGCAGACATGTCAGGTGCAGGTGCAACTGCATTATCAGAGTAATGCTGCATGTCCTTCCAAAGACAGGCTAAAGAAGGCAGACACTTATATCAACAAACATTTCTATTAAAAGTATAGGACTGTTGACAGAGGCTGATGACTAATCTTTCTCTCCAAAGCGCTTATTTCTAATGACCTGGCTTTACTATTGAATATGTGTTTTCCCACCTATATTCTGACAAATCCCAGCTCCTATGCTAGGATTGGTTAGCAGTGTCCCTCTAACAGCGCTTGGATTGGGTAGCAGTTCATATTTACAAGCAGCTCACCAATTGGTTTTTGGCAAACTGCTTCTGTGTCTGAACATTAGGCAGTCCTGGAGCAGGGGGTGGGTCTTATCTGAATGTAGGTGGGGAAACATAGAGTGCTCATGAGTCACGCTTGCGGGAAACAAACAAACAAAAAAAAAACCAGTACCAATTTTCAGAGCCCCCCAGGCATTGTGCACCCTAGGCAAACGCCTATGTCGCCTATGCCACAGGCTGCCACTGGAATCTGGGTTGGGCTTAGGTACTAATTTGAGGTTAAATTTACTAACAGATGAAATATCATAGTCAGTGTTGGGGAGAAGTGAACTACATGTAACCAAACCCAGTATTTAAACTACAATGTGCAGTAGTTTGCTCAAGAGGAAATAATCTGTCATATTAATCATTGATTCTTTACAGTAATTATGCTGCCCTTTCACCCCATTTCCAGACAGAAGCGCTTTGAGATATTGTTCATGTGTCATATAAACAGGACATTCTGGTCTGACATGGGAAATGTTATATTTGTTTTGATCAGTGTTCAAGCTTGTGTGTGCATGTGAGTGCACTGTAGATCTGTTCCGCCTAATACTCGTACACTCACATGCTCCTACATCTCATTCTGTTAAAACTGTGCTTGATATAAATGCTGAAGAGACGAGTTACAACAAAGAGCTCCCTTAAATTCCCAAATGTTTAAAACCAATGAATCACTTCCTTTTGAGACTGACCTAGCAAAGATCTCAGGCAAAGTCAGGGTGAGCATCCACAATGGACCAGCAGAGCAGATAAACCAATTGTGAGGTTTAAATGTTATTTCAATGAAACAATGATTCAAATAGAAGTAAACGAATGTATCAAGACACGAAGTAGTGTAAGGGTTGGAACCCAGATGGGCCGGCAGGGGGCGGTTGAGTGACCTGCTTTCGCAGCCGCGCTGTGTTGGGTCGGCCGGGGAGCGCCTCACCATGGTTACGACAATCATGCTTATGTGTTTCACCTGGGCCAAAGCCACACCGGACTCGTGCCGGTAATTTGGTAAAAGTTCTGGGTTTTAACTCAGGGTCTCCCTCTCCTTCCCTTTCCCCTGTTTGCCCCAGCAGAGAGGTCTGAGCAAGGCTTATGTGGCCGTCTGCTGGGGAAACTTTTATTTCCTCAACTCGAGACCGCCTGCGGCTCCGTACGCAGCCGCAGGTGCCCTCTGAGGAGCGCACCGGCCACAAACCGGCCAGGAACTCCACGGATTGGTTGCGATTCCTCTCGAGTTGAGGGCTCTAGAAAAATAGCAGACGTGCCTGGACCTTAATGCCTGGGGCCCGCGGGCCAGCGCGAGACGGACTCCCTGACGGCTGAGAGTGGGAGAGATCCGGCTGGCTCAAAGCGGGTCCCCGCATATGGCCGGGGTTGCGGCTTGTTCAGAGCCCACGTCTGCCTCTAGAGACCCTTTCCCCTTCTCCCTGGTGGCTGGTGTGCCAACCATATAGCGAGAGCAACCCCCGTATCCCCGGGTTCCCGTATACGGCCGAGGTGGCTAGTTGGCCCGCACCTGTTCCCAGGGGCTCCTTTACTTACCCTTAAACCCAGTAACCTTTTCCCCTTACCGGCGTGACCCACAGGCTGGCCCCTAGCTTAGCTCGTGTTACCATCTCGCGGGCTAAGCTAACCGCTACACGTGTAGCCTCCAACGCGGCTCGTTTACGTATTGCGCCTGCGGAAGACCCACCCGTTTTCCGCCGACGCAATTTTCCACCTGTATTCAACCAGGGCCAATCAACTTGTCTAGGCTCGCAAAGCGCGCCTCCCTTCTTAGCTGATGCAACTGGGGAGGTAGTGCTCCCTTCCTGCCACCCTGCGGTTGGGCTCTGTAACAACTGACGCAGGCACGTTACAAGTATTATGGATAACACCACCCCACTATCACCCACAGTCCACATGAACCCCTCAATCCACAAGGAATGGTGAACAGAACACTTTTTTTCCTAAGAAGGAAAACTGGTGCTGCCCACGGGCAGTTGGAGGGTTCGATGACTCCTGCTGCTGCCATTTACTTAATCTTTTGTTCAGCGGCCTAATGTTTTACCATGGGGAGGTGATGGGGCTGCAAACGAATGGGTGCTGCAGTGCCTGTGTCAATTCGATGCTGCACTAGGTTCATTTGTTTGCAGTTCTCTCGCCGTGCTGCAGACATCAATGACTCAAGCAGCTGCCACAGTCTCTGTTTCTCTCCCTTACTGAGACCCTCTCCGCTTCTCTGCCACAGCTCCTTTACAGGTACACGTGTCAGATCCGCTGCAGCCACTTCCATTTGTTTGGGTGGGGTCTCACTCTTTTATCCAAACTCCTCTCCTCCTTGGTCCACTGAGCCTGTGGCAAGAGACCGACACGGTCCGCCAGGTCCACTTCCAGCCAGAGGTTTGTTTATTGCCCCAACGGAGTACACTTGCTGGAATATCAAGGACAGCCCCTGTTGCTATGAGGAAATCTAACCAGATCTCTAACCAGATCTCAAGTTTGTGCAGCCACTCCCCCACCCATATTGGAAGGCATTTCTTTCCTATCATTGCTACTCTAGTGCCAGTCACTGACTTCAGGCTGGTGTCTGTAGGTTCCTAGCCCTTCAAATTCTTTTTATCTGTATTGGGTAGCACCCCTCTCTCATTTCCCACTGGTTTTGGTTCATGACACTGGCTTGCTTTATGGCCCCTCTTCTTGGAGCGCCAGCATCTGATGTGCTGTGGTGAGGTCTGCATTTCAAGTGCCTGGCATGCCATCCTACTTTCCTCCACCTCTTCTGCAGAATAGCAAAAGGCTAGGCCACCTTAAGAGCAGCCAAGTTGCCGTGTTCCCTCTCTGGCAGATCCACAAACACTGGCAACTTCTTTCCTTCAAGTGCTAAACACAGCTGGGTCACTGTCATCTCTGCTGTCCAACCATAATGGCGCCCTACTACCCCAAGCTGGGCATCATATGGCTCCCAGGCACCTTCACCACTGAACCGGGGCAGCCGAATCTTAATGGCTGCTGGCTGGGTGGATGGAATGTAGGGGTCACTTGTGTCATCCTCAATGACCAGCGGGGCTTGTGGCTGACTGGCGTTATGGTCCTGGTGATGGAAGGCGTAGTGCTCTCTCTCTTTCGTTTACACGTGACACAGACATCATGGTTGGCCAACCATACCTCACTATGGGAGGTTGGCTGAGCGTGATACTCACAGTCCCGCCTTCATGCCATGCCACTGTCCTCCCTAACCAACCTGGGTTGGGGTTGGCGAGTCCCAACCGATAGTATTGGGCACCCCCCCACTATCACCCACAGTCCACATGAACCCCCAATCCACAAGGAATGGTGAAGAAAATATAAACATCACAACTATACAACAAAAACAGCCAACGGAGGCAAAGCAAAGCATCATGGGTTACACCACTCCTTCCTACTCCCCCTCTCTGCACACATATACACACGTTCTTCCTGTGCTGAAACTGTCTGTAGCTCAGTCGCCACAATATGTACTATGAGTACTGTATATGTACTGTACCTGTGTTCCACACATGGTCACAGGTGGTCCAGGGCAGGGTTTCTGTGAAACAGCTGAAGAGGTAGAAGAGGGCCCAAGCCAGAACCACAATGTAGTAGATGTTCAGGTAGACAACTATGACTTGAGAGGCAACTCCAACTCCTGCAAATACCACACGTGCAGTGAGCTGAGGGTCCTTACTAAAATCATAACCAGTTAAATTGTTTATTCTAATGTAAAATCAAATATCAAATTTAGTTGATCGGCCAAGACATGTTTGGTGTAGAACATATAAGTAATGGAAGTGCAGTATGTCACAGAGAGGCAGAAACCTCTAAAGCAAGTCTGAGCAAAGAGTTTGCATGATGGTAATTAGCTTCCATTACCCATTAGCTACATTAGCTCAGTAATTCAAGTGCAAACTAAAAAACATATCTCAGACATCAGTCCACTAGGCCTTAATTAAAAAAAACTGTATACATGTATATTATTTTATATTATATTTTACATTATATATTATTAAAAGCATCTGGTCATTTTGCAAGGTTTTCTTATAATTGTCAACTAGGGGCATAAATGACAAGTTTTATCATGATTCGATCCAATCTGATCCAACAACAATCCAATAAATTTTTGATACCGTAACATTTGCAGCGATGCAATTCAGTATGATGCTGGGGTCTGCAGTCGTTATGAAATATGATTAAATTTACTCAGTTTACTTGATGTACATTTCAAATTAAAATGTGAACATTTTATTATTAAAGGTCAAATGCAGCAGTGTAGTTATAAGCAAAAGCAGCTTCTCAGTACAAAACACTACTCACAGTAAAATGAAGTGAAATTAAATGTGGAATAAACATTCACACTGATCTTGTTACAACGATACATCGGATTCTCGGCTATTTTGAACGTCTAGTGTTAACCAATATGATTTACTGCTTCTGTCATAATTTTGGCTGTATAGGGCTGGGATATGGGAAATGTATCCTAATGCAGTTAATTCCAATAATTCTGTGTTTTGCTTTCCACTTTTTTATTAGACTTGACTAAACTTTACTAAATCTAATCAGAATGTGGGTGGTGGTGGCATGTGGCCATATAACTTTCTGGTGAAATTCACACTGTACACAGACAAAACAGAAATCAGAGACATCACTTGCCAGAACATATTTGCTTCTCGACTTCACCTTACAGGTGTCTGCATGTCGTCTGAGACTGTTTGCTTTGTTAGTTTACCACAGAATATAACCTGACCCTGCTGCTCTCTCACAGTCTCTCTTTGACAACCTGTGATTGTGTCTGTAGGTGTATTTAACTTTAGGTGTGTAGAGAGACTGTGATACTAACTGGCTGGTTGTCAAATGAAGCAAAGTTTCTCATTCTGTATTATGTATGACATCATTTTCATGATTATAAGGGGAATATATCACAGTAAAGAAAATGCAAACTGGATAAACTACTGTTGCAAATAGTAGAACAAATGAAAAGTGGAAAGTGACATTTGTCATTGTAAACCTGGAAACGTCTGTTCACAAGGGCGAGGTCCTAGCCACTAGGCCGCCACTGCCACTCGTGCTTTCTTTCTTTTTGAGAAAGTACCTTCAAACATAGGGCAGATTTTCCGCCAGGCTGTGATCCCTCCTTCACTGGTGTACTGACCCAGCGCCGTCTCCAGGAAAAAGATAGGGATGCCACAGAAGATGAGGAAGACAAAGTAAGGAATGAAGAACACACCTATACACAAAATTGAGCAACAGTTGTGTCAGTTATACATTGAATTTGTGGATCAAACATAAGAACTTCAATAAATTTTGAGAAAACTCAAAAGAAAATCACCTGCACTCTTATTACACACCTTACGTTAGTTTCAAAGTGAATAACAAGCCTTACGATGAAAAGCCTTAAAATGATAAAAAAAAAACAGGCTAACAAAACTAATCCACATGCACCCAATTAACATCCTGCTCATTTTTGGTTAAGAAACTTCCTGATAAAGTCAGGCTTAAGGGCTTGAGACAACAACAGCAAGCCTAAAGTAAAAGGAGTGTATTGTTGAAGTGAAGTGCATGATTGACTGTGTTTAGGCATGCACTGTTCTTTATCATGAGGGTCTGAAAAGGACACAGAGAGACATTGATGGATTCAAATCCTGTTCAGTGTCCTGGCTCAAAAGCTGTTTGTATGTTCTTTTTATGTGCGGAACCTTGGATATTAATCCCCTTTCATTAGAAAGAAAACCAAACAAATCCAAAAAGACTTGAGACATCCGCTTTATCCCACCCACACACTGCCTTGTCAGCATGTGGGGTCATACGGCTCATCTATGTATAATAATATTTATTTTTTATACAGTCGTATGCAAAGGCACAAAACATGCTTTTTCAGTTTTCTGCATGAAAATAAATGAGCATCCTCTATGGTGAATACACTTCTGCAAATTTGATTGCACAGTAAGTGTATACTTGCTAAATTTAACTTACTGGCCTGTGCAAAAGTTATGGCATATATTTTATTGTTTGCATTTTTGATTCTTAACCCTATTTGTACTGCCCCCTGGTGGTAGTACAGCTTTGTACCAAACACAATTGTTATTTAAAAACGATAGGATCCGTAATTAATCTACTGGATAAAACACCAAATCTTCGACATTACTTGATTCTCTGAACTCCAGAGCACATGTCTACCAAATTTGAAGATTCTTTGTGTTTTCGTTCTTTAATAATCTGTAAAAATATGTTTTTACAAACTAAACTCTAGAATAAAATATAAAAGAGGTACTTATTTTTTTTTTATTAAACTTCATTTTCTTCATGGTGCATTTGTCTTGATCCATTTTGAATTTGAATGATGTTTCCATGACCTTCTGATCCAAAGATATTAAGCTTTAAAGACAACTATACAAAACTAGGCAGAAATGACCGGATCCACCCCATGCAGAAAAGGGTTATAAGTATAAATTGTGCAGTAAAAGTTGCAAGAATAGAGGATGTGTACTTATTTTCATTAAATCAACAAAACATGTCATTAGACTAGGGGTAAGCTGAACGCTGGACTATAGTAGAGGAGGTTCTTTTTTTTATTAAAACATGGTCTATGACTAGGTTTAATGTCTGTCTGGAAAATTGGCTGTACAAATTGAATTTGACTACCCTCATAAAGAGTTTATAAATGAGTCATAAATAGTTTGTTAATGGCCTATTATTGGGTTTAAATGGCTTAAAAAAGCATGAAAAGCAGTAATAGCAAAATGATAAGGGCACCGGTGATAACATAGGTGGAGATGGGGTGTGGCTTTTGCCATGGACCCATCAACACCCGAATGGCTGGTCTTTATATCCAAAGAGACTGAGGGGTTATGATTTGGGTGTTATTTGTAAACAAAGAGGGCACAGTAGCTTTTTATTTCACACTTTTAAGGCATTTATAACCTAATAAAACCTGCAGTAATTATAAACCATTTATAAAAGTCAAGAGCTGTTCATTAATCATGACAATACGCACCTCCTCCATTCTTGTAGCACAAGTATGGGAAGCGCCACACGTTGCCCAGGCCTATGATCTCTCCAGCCATAGACAGCAGAAACTCAGACTTGCTGGCCCATTTCTCTCGAGTCTCCGGACTACTGGGCTGATTATCTTTCTGAGGGTCCGCAGCTCCCCCATTAGGAGTGTCTCCCTCTCTGCTCTCCTCCATAATTCCTGCCTTTCCTGTACACACACTCACATAGCAATTACATCACATGTTTATCTGATTGTTTGTTTATAATTTGTATATTTGCATATAAGACAAGACCTCATTATCATAAAGTTCTCCCTGTTATTATGAATGAGATTGTTTCAGTATTATGCAACACAGACTGTTGCAAACACAAGAAAATTTAGCAGCTCCATGGTTTCACGATGACTCAAACCAGAATGACCCTAAAGTGTAATAAACAACAAGACTGACCATTAATAATATCAAGCATATGTTAAAGTGCTACAAAAGTGTTCAGATTTGCTGAATAGAGGAAGTGTAAGAGGGTTTTGCACTAAGCCCAAAAAATATTTAATCTTGCAAAATCACGAGTAAGCTGGATGTTTACACTCACCGGTTTTCTCTCCTTATTCCTCGGAAGAGTGAAGATCTGAGCCCTCACTGCTTTCAGGAACGTATTGGGCAACTGCGTGGGACCGTTCATTTTTTTCACTACCCGTATTCCAACTAGTCCCCGCCCCTTTGGCTGGGATTGGCTAGCTAGCACATCGTACGTCGAAGCAGCGTGGCACGAACCACCAGCGAATCCAAGCGCAAGGGGCGGGGCTTGTTGGAATACGGGTGGAGTTGTAAAATAAGTGGTAGGAGTAATAAATAAATAAATTAAAACTGCATTTAGGTCCATTGTTGCATTTGAAATCTAAAGTATGAAAAATAGAGAAAAACCTAAAGGAGCCAATAGTACTGATACAGCAAACCGAGGTGATTAGTATACAATAGAATTCTAGTACATTTTTAGATTGCAAGAAATATTTCAAAATGCAAAAGTAAGCTCTTTGAGCCAAATACAATATGGATAAAAACATCAGTCTCCTACAAGAAGAGTGCATGCCTAATTCAACCCTGATGTGTTATTTACTGTCCTCTAGGTCACAAAGCCTGTGTATGAGAAAGGGCATGAGCTCAGCCCAGTGCACCACTGTATTAAAGTAGGCTCAGAGTTGGATTTTCACCAGACATTCAGAGAAAATGTTCGGAAATTAAAAAGAGGGTACCCCCGACATCCCTCTTTGTTGGCCCCTCCCAGCCCGGGCACTACTGGGGTACCCTTGAGCAAGGTACCGTCCCGCTACACTGCTCCCCGGGCGCTGTTGATAGCTGCTCGCTGCTCCACGTGTG